>VUQJ01030428.1:16360-36683 GCA_015108635.1 Andinoacara biseriatus
GGGGGGGGGGGAGAGGTGCTAAATCAAACAAGGGAAATCAGGGAGCAGCCAAAAGCACCTGCTGCCAGTGAATATTTGTCAGGGTCAAAATTTAGGAAGTTCAGAACAGGTATTAAAATACAAACACCCCCTTTGAAGGCAGTTGACTCACAGTCATGTAGATGTCCTGAGTCTAAATAAACATGTCCATGAATAATCACTGAATGACCATCAGCTTTTTTACCTTGATTTCTGGTCAAGGTTTAAATATAGTTCCAGAATGAAAGTTGAATCGCCGTAGAGGACGTTGCCGTGACGTTGCCGTGACGTTACTGTGACATCAGTTCTATGCGCATCTTCAACGTTGCCCTGTTAGACTAGAGAGAGACACAGTTTTAAGAAATGCTTACTACTGTTGCTTCACTGATTAGAATAAAAACATTCTGGACAGCTCAGACTCCAGAGTTCACACTTTCAGGCCCTTTTCTTCTCCTGCTGACCCCATTCCTGAAGTCCCATCCTGGGTTTATGATGCTGCCATCAGGGACAGAGAAATGATATTTATAAAAAACTTCACCAGGTAAACAAATGAATAAATATAGTCATACATAAAGGTAACAGCGTGTTATATCCCCCCGTAATAACAGACTTTGGTAATACCAGTCTGAATGTGGAGAAGATGTCTGTTCACAGCCACGTGCTAACCAAATCATTATCTTTTAAAACAAAGATGCATTTCATTCCTTCACCGCAATAATCTGATCTATATTTTTTACTTTGTGAGAGCCGGTCTGACTAGAATACTGTTCTACATGCAAACAACATCCGTGCGTCTGCGATCCAGTTTTGACGAGGTCGATGATTTCGGGGTTTCAGACACGTTGCTAATCAAAAAGATCAAAAGTCTAGTTTTTATTTTTATTTCAGTTTAACAAATTTCTTTGTCACAGCATTTTTGAATTCTTAGTGTAGTTTTAGTACACTATGATAATCTCGCTATATATATATTTACTTGCTACATTTTTAATACTGTTTGTCTCTCTGAGAGCTGGAGGCGGCCTGGGATTGCAGTGTTGCTATATGTGTATGTGTGTCACGAGTTTGCAGACGTGTACGGTAAATGGAAACATGAAAAGCTGTTGTTCCATCTTAGATTTGTTTGTAATAGATTATATACTGCAGAGATCAGCACAGGGATGAGCTGCTGTTCCTGAGGGGTTCATTTTCAAGGCAGCGCTGTTTACAGCTGCACATGTAGGGCAAAAGCTGTGAAGCTATGAAGTGTCCTTCACTGTTTATCTGCATGAAAAGCACTGAATTCTCCCTCAGCCTCGTTCACTGAACAGGATTCTTTACCTGCTGGTGTAGGTGGTGCGCCTGTCCGTGATTTAAATCATGATCCTGTTAATATGTCTGTCATTTTTTTTCACCCACTTCCACCTTCAACATCGAATGTGGTAATTCTTACACAGAAGTAAAAACAGTGCTTCTTTTTTTTCTATTAGTCACAGGGAGCAAGATGTCAAACCAAAGCATGACTCAGATCATGACAAAAAACACTCTAATAAAAACAGGAAAGAGAAACGGGATGATGACCACAAAATGAAAAAGAGACATGCAGATGAGCTCATAGATGAAAAGCACCCAGAGTTCCTTGGAAATGAACAACATCTCCAAGAAGCCAAAAAACAGAAACAAACACCTGCAGAGAATCCCAAAGTGGAGGCAGATAACAAGAAGCAGAAGCATGTGCAAGATCCACAGAGTGAAAAACACAAGTTGAAAGCAAGGCGAGACAGACCATTAGAGGAACCAAAAAAGACGAGACACGTGGAAGAGCTCAAAAAAGAGAAACACCCCCTGGAGCTCAAGAAGTGCGGCCCTGCGGATGAAATGAAGAAGGAGAAACACAGAGAAGAAAACAACCACGAGAGGCTCATCAGCGAACCTCAGAGAGAGCGACCTGCTGACGCTCACAAGCCGACGTTTGAAAGGTGAGAACGTAGAGGCTCAAAAACTGCTCGTTAAGCCCCAGAAAGATCCCACACAGCTTCAGATTCAGTTGTATATTTCAGGAGAGGAGTGTTGGACAGCAGTGTCCTCTATCCCAGCCGGTTCCCCTCTCCTCCTCGACCCGCTCGGCCTCCTCTTCCCATCAAACGCCCCGCTGTGGACAGTCAGAAAGACAGGTTAGGACCCCCGCTCTGCCTGAGCCTGAGAGACTGAAATGCTGTTGCTGCTAATGACATAACAGTGAACAGTGTTTGTTCCTGCAGTTTTCTAGACTGAACACATGGACTAACAGGATACCTGCTGTGCATGTTGCATGCTGACATGAGTCGCTCAGGTGTGTCTTTATGTGCTTGAACAGCACGCTACATCGTTGGGGCACTTTTGCACTGCTCTGATCGCTGCTGTTGTGACATATGTCCAGGAAGGATGGTAAAGACTCTTCGTCCCGACCTCCTCCTCACCCTCACACTCCTCGACCCTCCTCTCCACTGACTAAACGACCTTCTGTGGAAGTAAAGAAAGAGAGGTCAGGCGTGCACTGGTGCATGTGTCTGAAGTGCTTGAGTGAGTTTAGACAGATAAAAAGACTGATTTTCTTTTAGCAAACCTCAAACAAGTGCTGATTTTCAGGAAAGTTCCATCGGATCCAAATGCTCCAATCGCTCCTCTTCCTCTTCACCTACATCCTCCTCCTCCTCCGCTAAGGTCAGGCTCTGCATGCCCACTTTCTTTGCCATGCAGTAATGATTTTCTTTCATTATTCGCTCTGTTTATAAAGTGATTCAGTTTAGCTCTGAGGTGTCTTTTCATTTAGAAAAGAGCCTCCTGACCCCAATGCTCCTCTTCCTCCGCTTCCTCTTCACCTCCACCCTCCTCCTCCTCCGAAGCGGCTCTCGCTAGACGGGAAAAAGGAGAGAGACAGGTCTGAATCAGACGAGTTACAGACTGGGAGATATTTGGGGGAAAAAACCTTATTTGGACTTCTGAATTTGAATGTCCGTTTTATATAGCAGGAAGGAGCTGACAGACTCGAGGCTTCCTCCGCAGAAAAAGACGTCAGATCATGTGAAGAAAGACAGGTCGGGCATCTGGGAATTGTTCTGTTCCTCATTCATGCATAAAAAAACAAGTTGGCTGCCGTCTCTGGAGGATCAGCGGCCTCACAATGAAATCTGTTTCTTTTGTTGTACATGAAGCGGTGCCATATTATGTTATTGTAATATTGGGAGAAGCTCTAGCTCTTAATGCCAGCTGGTGTTCAGTGTTGGTACCAAGATTGTTTTCTTTTTGCAGGAAAGACTCAGTGGACACCAAAGTGTCTAGAAAACTCTCAGACGAAACCAAGAGAGAAAGGTTGGCAAGTCATCAGCATGAAAATGCCTGTTCAGCTGTGGGCGTCATTCTCTGTGTGATGATGGATTTGTGGTTTATCTTAAGCGTCTTCAAACAGATCTTTGTTGAATTTTAGAGCGGGGGGGGGGTGGCGCTGTTGTAATTTTAAAGGCCGCGGCTGGGTTTGGGTAAAAAAAAAATCACACAAATTCTTCATTTTGTCAGGAAAGATTCATCAGACTCAAAACCGCCCCCTCCCAAAAAGCCCGACTCGGAGGTCAAAAAAGAAAAACACAGGTGTGCAGGAGTGAGGGAATAAGTCTGAGAGTACGACATAAACATTTGTACTCATCTTATACAAAATGTGATGCTTAGTTTCACAACTCGCCCTCGTTGCAGAAAGGATTCTTGTGAGTCGAAGTCCGGCCAACTTGTGAAACGCCATTCGGTGGACAGGTAGGAGTGCTGTGCACTAGCTTAAATCTCACTCGTACTAAAACAGCAAATCCAGATCAAACCCAGATTGAGTGAAAGTGTTTCGCTGCTCAGACGGGAATCCACGGACTCAAAGAAGAGCAGCTCGCCAGCAGCAAAGAAGCTGACAGGAGAAAGGTAAATGAGTCCAGTGCTGATTAACTAAAAGTTCACCAAACTACCGATCGTGTGAGATGATTTTTGTTGTTGTTAAAATTTTGTGTATTTCTAAACACACAAAGCATTAATGGCATTGAGTTTGCATTATAGGCGAGAGTCTCAGGGCTCTAAGACTGCTCAGCCTGGACCTCTGCAGAGGAAGCCCTCTACCGACAGCATCGAAAGGTATCTGAGCATGTTTCTTCTCATAATATTCAAGTCTTTCTGTGTTCATAATTCCATCAATTTTGACAAGATCTCCAATGTCTCTGCCCCCAAACTGTGATAGATGATTCAACTGAAGCTGCAGATGCAGCTCTCGGGTCCAGTGTCCCGTGCTGTTCCTCTGCTGCAGATAGTTTTTTCAGGAATGCTACTTTTTTGTCCTCCACTTGTCCAGTTTCCTTACTTATTTTTAAGGACACCCTGCACAGCATGCTGAGATATGCCAGGTTTTTGGCTGATCGCTCTATGCGAATCACATTGTTGGTGCAAAAATACAATTTTATGTCTGTCGAACTGTGTTATGTTTGGCATTTTTCATAGATTCAGCTAAAAAAATTGCAAACAGATATGTTTTGATGACAGGCTGCTAGTAACAGAATGCTTAAAGATGCAATTTAAAATTTGTTCTTTGCCATCTGTAGACACAACACTGAAACATCCCTTGAGTTACGTTTATGCTTGACTGATTCATACGTGAGTGTTGAGGTGCTTAACAAGCAAACAAACAAACAAACAAGCCATTCCCTTGAATATGATCAGGTACAAGGACTGGACTGAAAATGAGTGAAAAAGTAGCCAATGTTCAAGGAAAAACTGTGAAATACCTTCAGAACATCTGGTTACTCAAGTCTACTTTAAAAATGACAAGAAAATTTGGCTCCTTGGAAGCAAACGATAAAGAAATGAATGATGGCTCAAGACTTCTGCACAGTACTGAATGCTTATTATTTTGGTGCTTCGGTTTGATGAGTAGCCCGCTCGTGGGAGGACTCAGTGGGCGGCAACAAGCAACTCCAAATAGCCCCTTTATCAGTGTTGACACTCATCATTGTTTTTTCAGGGATTGATGAGTCATCGCATTTTGGGATGAGTTCTTTATATGATGGGTGTTAATAAATGAATTATTGGTAAAGGTTAAAGTCCCACTTGTGTGGCTGGCGTGCTGCACTGACTTTAGTTTGATCGGTATTTAATGAATTTCACACTACAAATATTTGTTTTGTTTGACAGAAAGGGTAAAAGTGAGGCCCCCAAAACTCCGACCACCCCCACCAGCCCGATGTCACCCAGCTTCAGTTCTCCTGGGGGTCCGCTGCCCCCTCATCTGGCCACTGGAGACTCCATCAGAGACAAGTGCATTGAGATGCTGGCAGCCGCCCTGCACACAGACAGTGAGGCTGAGACTGCACTTTATCACTAACAGTTCAAACTGCTGCAGCTGACGTCTTAATGTTCATATGAAAACACGCTGCAGACTGCCTGCTCATTAGCATGAAATGGGTTTTCTGATTTTCACAGATGATTACAAAGACTTTGGAGCTAATTGTGAGAGCATGGCTGCAGAGATTGAAGATCATATCCTTCAAATGAGTTGCTAATTCACCACTCTGCTTGCTTTGATTAAATTGTAGTTAATTCAGTGTTGGACCAAATGGAAAATATCTTGTTTCGACATCATTGCTGTTATCAAGTATGCTCCGCAGTGGAATTAATTTGCCCTTGACAGCGTGATCGCACATATCTACCAGGAGATAAAAGCTACTGATATGAAATATAAGAACAGGGTGCGAAGTCGCATCAGCAACTTGAAGGACCCGAAAAACCCTGGGCTTCGCAGAAATGTGCTCGCAGGAAGCATTGAGTTAAGCCGCATCGCCACCATGTCTGCTGAGGTACTTAGTACTGCAACTGTTGCATGCATTCCTGCCATTTCTTTCTTCTTTTACACATCATCCACATGCCATCTTTATTAAGGAAATGGCCAGCGATGAGCTGAAACAGTTGAGGAATGTCCTCACCCAGGAGGCCATCAGGGAACACCAGATGGCCAAAACTGGCGGCACCACCACCGACCTGCTGCAGTGCGGCAAGTGCAAGAAGAAGAACTGCACCTATAATCAGGTACACAGACGGGCACGTATGTGTCAGCACAGAGGGAAGCAGATAATAGGACTAATGGCTCTAATGGGGGTATTAGTGTGCGTGTGCGCGCGTGTGTGTGTGTGTGTGTGAAACTGTAGGTATTTAATACAGATTTCCAGAGTAAAGCAGGGTGTGATTTTGGTGGTGTTGTAATAGAGCTGTTTTTTTTTTCCAGCTGTTTGCTTTTAGTTATACGGGATAATGAAGAGAAATCTTTTGCTGTTTCACACAATGTGACAGCACAGAGCCGGTTGTTTACTGATGTTTGTTTGTGGAGTTATGAAAAGCCTGTAGAGTAATTGTTGCTCTCTGTGTGTGTTGTTGCTTTGAATTCTCCAGAAAAACCAAAACATTGTGGGCCGCATTAGAGCTGGGTCTTAAATCAGCTTCGGTGATACTATTTGATGAATGTCGTGGTTTTATTGGGAGAGAGTTGCTCAAATAAACAGAATGAGACTGACGTATTTCAATCAAAGAGTGGAGGACGTACACTGCACTAATAACCTGCTTCGTTCTGGTGTAGTGTTTTGTTTACAGCTAGACTTCCTCTGTGTGTGTGTGTGTGTGTGTGTGTGTGTGTGTGTGTGTGTGTTTTAGGTGCAGACACGCAGTGCTGATGAGCCAATGACCACATTTGTTCTGTGCAATGAGTGTGGTAACCGTTGGAAGGTAAGACTTTTCCTGAATCCGGTCTCAACAACCCTGGCAGTCTTTCATGCTTTGTTGAATCATTTGAAATATGTTTTTAATGCTTTTTAATGTTTCTCTATAAATTTCAGTTCTGCTGATTCGTCAAAGGTGACCCCACATTTCTTTCTGAGCATACTGAGAAGCTTATTTTCTATAATGGGATGGGAATGGAGTTTTTAAATGACTGCAACTAGTGATTTAAACGGATGATGTTCTTAAAATTTTTATTTTATTTTATTTTTTTCAGATTTCTAAGCATGTGCTAATAAACAGGGTTTGCTTTATGCAGCTTTGACAAATAAGAGTGTATGACAGTTTGATGACTGAGTCATTAAAACAACCTAGTTGTAACTTAACAATAATAATCATGGTGCTGTCATGATGGAGAGAATCATAATCCATTTAATAAGCTGTGACATATTTCACCTGCTCACTTTGTACATATCTAATGCCAATAAAACTGCATATTTCAAGTTTGCTTTAGAAACTGTTAAGATGTTCTGTGGTCTTCTTCTTCTGATCTGGTGTGGCAATCCCACATCTCTCCCTGTCCCAACATGTCCGCAAACTATCTCAGCTTCTCTGTGTCATATGATGTTCCAAAGTCATTATTAATATCCATCCATCCATCCATCTTCCACTTATCCAGTTCAGGGTTGTGGGAGGGGGCTGGAGCTGCACCAGCTGTTGCAGGGCACCCTGGACCAGTCACCAGTCCCTTTATGATTCATGATGTATATATTAAATTATATTCACACATAGCACAAATGTATTCACCGTATTGTTATATAACATCTGGCAACAAGTTGAATGAACAAGTGCCCAGAAGTTGCAGTACGTGTGCAATTTGCAAATATTCCAGAGGGCTAAGGCATAACATACAATTAACGTGCCAGTGATTGGGGTGTGCTGATACCTCTGGTATTATTCCTTTGTACCTTTATGCACAGTGGAAGAGAATGGATGGAAAGTTTTTCTATTGCACTTCTGAAAGCAAACAGTAGATGGCGACAATTCACCAAAACAAAGGCAGCACCAATTCCCAGAGTTAAATTGTTCTCCTCAGAGGTCACTGACCTCAGGTTAGATGCTTGCAGGCCGGTGCCAGGCTAACAGGCTGACAAAGCTAGAAGGAAGCTGCTGCTGAATCTTGAAACAAGCCCACGATAAATGTGTCTGTGCTTCGATCAGTGTGCAGATGATGTCCCATCACTCCTCTGTATATGAAGATTTTTGTTGGAAATGCAGCCTGTATTTCAGCAGGAAAGAAAGAAGGAAACAGCTTCCCAGCTGTGTATCGACCATCTGCTTTCCTGTGAGTTTAAACCTGATTCATTTACTTCTTCTGCATCAGTTGCACCATTTAAGTTCCTCTGATGCGCAGGCAGAGATGGAAAAGCATAACCACTCACCCTTTTATTCTGCGTCAGTGCACTTGTGTTGACATTGCTTTGTGAGCCTAAAATCTACACCTAGGCAGGAAATGTTACTTGGACACGATCCTAAAACGAACAAGTTCACATAAACAGAGCTGGTAAAACAAAACAAACCAAGGCAATCTAAAATAAAAAGACTTCATCATGAGGCATTATGTCTGGAAATACGCATTTAAACAAGTAAAACTATTAATCTGTGCAAAGCTCTATTTTTTTCTCTGTAATTTGTTAATGTATTATGCAGCATCTTTTCATTTAATGACAGCTGCTCAGCTCTGTGACCTTCGTGTCTCTGACAGCTGGTGACTTCTATGAAAAACAACAACAACAACAAAATAAACAAAGCTGTTGAAAAAGTCTCCAAACTATGTTTCAAACAAGTAATGCTTTGCAAGGAAGCGCTAATTCTTTTCATGCAAATATAAAAGCAAAAAACAGTCTTTTGATGAAAGTGAATGTTTTTATCATTAGCAGCTCTCGACTATTCTGAAGCCTTATTAGCTTCCCCAACAGTAACAATACACAGCAATAGTATTTGGCTTTGCAGCTTCCACTACAAATTTTTAAATATTAATTTTTTAATCTCAGTATTGAGTCCTTTGCACTGGGGATGTGATGTACTGTAATAGGAAGTCATTACAAAGTTTATTGAACAGAAGCCGTTTCTGAAAATAAAGGCATGTTCTTTAATTCACCTGATACAGAACATGAAATCCTGCAGTATATTATGAGTTTCTTCAGGTTTTTTGCATGCTAAATTCGGTTACAGGTTTAATTTAAATACATATTCATCCCAGTCATCATGTGTTATCCATCAGCCCACCCATCTTTTTTCGACCGCTCCTCAGTGTCCGGGACACGAGGCTCTGCAGCAGCTCTGAGTCCCACCCAAATGACTGAGCTCCTCACTGCAGGTCTGAGGGTGAACCCAGAAGAAAACCCATTTCTGCCGCTTGTATCTGTGATCTTATTCTTTCGGTCACTGCCCACAGCTCGATACCGTAGTTGAGGGTAGAAAGTAGATCGACTAGTAAATCGACAGCTCCACCTTTACGCTCGCCTCTCTCTTCACCCCAACAGACCAGTACGACGTTCACATCAGTGCAGTCTTTCAATCTCCTGCCCCTCCCCCCCCAACATTCGTGAACAAGACCCCGAGATACTTGAACTCCTCCACTCGAGGCAACAGCTCTTCTCAGAGTGGGCACTCCACCCTTTTATCCCTGGGAACAATGGTCTTGCTTCTGTAAACACTCAATACCCAAAACCTCATAATGACAAACTGAATTTTTATGCAAATTCCATGCACAAATTGAAATCTATTTTTTACTAAACTAAATGAGAGATTTAGTCTGCTGTGATGTTTCAGACTGCTCAGGAGCCTCCTGTTTGCTTGAATTATTCTTGAGACCAGCATAGAGCTTCACTGTGACATTTGTAGACCTGTGTACATAAAATCCCACAAATCACACTGAATGCAGAAATCAAGTAATGAAGATCAAACAAGTCTCTGCGGACCACCACTGAAAAACTGTGGGGGGGCAAAGAGCAAAGGTGGTGGCACGGTGGCCTCGATAGAACATGCCTGGAATGATCAAGAGGGTCGGAGAAAGCTCCCTGAATCAGTTTGTTTGAGCTTTAGAAAACCTTTGCAGAGATGGGGGAGCCTGCTGAAAGGACAGGCATCTCAGGATCAGTCAGTTCTTTATGGTAGAGAAGCGATGTGGGAGACAGTCCACGTGGAGTTTGTCACATAACATTTAGCTCTGAGACCATGCTGATGCAGATTCTCTGCTTTAATGACACATTAAATTGAGCTCTTTGGGGCAGAACAACAAGCAGCACTCATCACCTGGCATTACCTGCTGACTGATCTGACTTAAGAGAAGGAAGAACGTGGCCAAATACAGAGAATTTCATGAAAATCTAGAAGAAATTTGTCCATTAATTGTTCTGTTTAAGGCCATACTTAGATCAGGATTTATTGAGCGTAGATGACTAAAAACGGAAACACTGCGAAAGGTTTATGGAGTGACTGTGCAGCTGTTCATTGTCTTGCTGTGGTCATTTCTCGTTGACATGGATTGCGAAGATGTTTTGCTTGACTTCACTATGTTGCAGAAGATTTGCACATCACTTGTTTGCGCCTTTTCCTCTGATGTGACCCATAATGCACGTCTTTACATGCGTGGCATAACATGCATGTCAAGTAAATTAAAGACCCGCTGTGATGTACATACAGCATTAATGTTAAAGTTGCTCCTGGGAGCATTTCTACTAATCCACTCCTGTCTGCCACATGCAGGCGCCGTCCAATCAGATAACTCCATATGGATCGCAACGGCCAGACCTCAGGGGTCAAAGTGGCTGTCAGTCAGGATGAGTTTATTTCACCACACGGCAGAACATTTTGGCATAATTGCATCTTTGTCAGAGGAAAGCAGGCATTACAGGAATGTCTGGGACCTTTTTTTAAGTCTCGTTAATAGCAGGTTAAACTCTGCATAATTCAGCTTCTTTGTCTCGTAAAGCTCAAAATTGAATGCTTGTGAGAGTCACTGATCCTGTTAATATATTCACACCTCCTGTTATCATGTTGCATACATGGTTCATACAGTCTGTGGCCTATTTTTGAAAACTTATTTCCCCGCTGACTTGGTCTGAAATTTTTCTCTGAAGTGTTATGATGAATTTGTAACCCTGTCTTTGGTTGGTGCTGCACGCAGCCTCTCTATAAATGGAAAAAGATGAGACTCGGTAGGCACGCAGTGCCCCCACATGACATAATCATTCAGGCGATTAAAGAGTGTGCTGAACATTACACCCTAGAGGTATGAATGTGTGTTGAACAATGATTTTACAGTACAGCCATTATGATGTGATGTTATTGTCAGTTTTGTTCAGTGTGTTTAGGTGACATTTGCATTGTCACTGAACGCAGATTTCTTCTCAACCGACAGATCGTGTCATCCAGATTGATTATGCTGCTGGTGTGGCTTAAAAAAGCAGAAAATTGTGGCGCAAACATTATATAACAGCTCCATGCTCACAGCTCACTATTGCCTTCATGTGTACCTGCAGCTCATGCAGTAAATAATGAGGTTTAACTTTTAAGAGATGTGAACAAACCATCCACTCTCTTTAACCATTTATCTAACTTGGGTTTTGGGGTTGGGAGCCTTTTTTTCACAGGTTTACAGTTATTATGCATAGTTTTATTGATCAAAGCAGATGTAGGCAGTGTCCTAAAGTCCTCAGTGTTGTTAGTAATTAGAGAGCTGAGTGGGTAGTTACTACCAGGTTTGAACCACGGGGGAAGTGGAGAGCCAGAGCGAAGGGGTCCAGAGCAACAGGGGGTTAAAAAGTGGTCTCCAGTCCTTTGAGGCTGGACTGTTCAGAATCAGAGGCCAAAAACCAGAAGGTGATTAGATGATACCATGCACAACCCACATCTGAAACACTCCTGAAATCAGACAAAGGGAAAGGGGGAAACCCACTGGCTCAGAATTAGGAACAGCAAAGATCCACCCTTTGGAAGCTATTTTCACCTGTAAAACTCCCAAAATTAATGTAAAAAGGGGGGTTAGGCTACTCTATAATCGAGCCCTCATCCTTTGTCCCTTTGTCTGAAGAACCCTGCAGCTGTTCATCATATAAAAATATTATTTTTTATTTTTAAAAAAAGCCCAGTAGGTAACCACTACTTACAGAAATACTTACAGAAATACTTTTATTATTCTCTTATTTTACTGTACTGTTGTTGTTGTTTCAAGTATTGTTAGGGAATGAACTGAAAATCAATTCCCACATTCAGAACTTACAAAAGTGACTATATATATATATATATATATATATATATCAGGAAAGGAATGGCCTTGAGTTTGACTAATATAAATTTTCTTCCTGCCTCTAATGTATCTTGAAAGTGGTTTTATACCAACCTGCTGCCAGGAAACATTATCTCCCTATGAAACTTTTCAATTTGGAACATCTGCAGTTTCTAAAGCATCCAAACTATCTTCACACTTTGAAACTGTGCCATTACTGCACTCCAGCACCCTGCTGCTCTCTCACAACCTCTGCAACTGTCTTATCTGTCGAGAAGCATGTGATGCTCTAAAATTACACTTCCAAACTTACCTTGATTGTTCCATGTTGGCTGCATCAGGTAATTTGCATTTTGATTTTGGACTAGACGAACAGTATGGCCGATATAAACTGTCACTTTTAAAATTAAAACTGTTCATCTTTGTGGCTGTTGTGGCTGAGAAAAGACTCTTTGAACTGCACAGAAACAAAGTGCTGAGGACAAGAGGTACCGAATGATCTAAACCTCTGGACTCTGACTGCTTCGACTTCCAGCTCTCAGAGTGCCGTTTCACTGCCTTTGCTCATGAGATGTTGGATGAAATGCATTTGAAGTTGAGAGCTGTCAGGCTCTGGTGGGACGTTCGTGTCTTGGATATACACCTGCCTCTTTGATGTAGAATTCATTTAATTAGGAAATGCAAACTTCAAGTCAACCAACTGCCTTCTGATGGATAAATAATCCTTTGGCCCATATAGTTGAGCAGGAAATGTTCAGTGGGCGTTAGGTGGGAGCTGTGGTTGCTCCTAAATCTGTTGAGACCTGACCCAACTCTTCTTATTTAAGTTGTTTAATGTGCTATGGCACCAGCAGTCTTGCGTGTTAGTCTAGTGTGGCAGCTCTCCAACAACATCACCTGCCTCCTTCCTTTGCTATCACCATAATAACTAGTACTGCTTTCACTTGCTGAAACAGCTGCTTGCACAAACAACCTATGAGTCCGTCTTCCACTCTCACTTGATTACATACAACTCAGCAGATGTTTGAGGAAAGTCGTGCTTGTTAAAAAAGGAGACGGGGGAATGGCATTCAAATAGTACCAGATATAATATGCATGGTTGCTTACGTCTGTGTGAAATGACCCGAAACAGAAAGAGGCACAGTGGTGTGCTGGAGAGCATTCAAGGACAAGCTGCAGGATTCTGTTTGGATCTCACAAAGCTATTTCGGAGCTGCTCCTAAAAGACGTATTTCTATAAACTACTGCAAAATAATCTTGTGGTCATGCAGTACCTGCTGATATAAACTTTATATCAGTTGTTTAAACTGAGATATCTTTGCAGATTACAAGTCCCAGTTGATATCTGTGTGTTTACCCTGCAGCTGTTAAGGTGGGATGTGGGGACAAACAAATTTATCTTCACGCAAACTGCAGACTTCAGAGTTTATGGAGAGATGTCTGATCAGTGAAGACTTAAAACACAAACACAATAAAGACACAGCAGGAAAATTTGCAATAAACTTTGCTATCTAACTCAGTAGTGCTAAATAATAGATCAACAAAGATCAGCCTGTAAAGGTGAAGAAAATATAAACAACCCCTGCATGAATATTCACATACTCCTCTTGAATGACAGCCAAAATGTCTCCTCCATTTCACAAAGTCCTCACAAACACAATTATCAAGTGTAATGAGGCTGAAGCCATTCTCATGGAAATTTAGCTCTCCTTGCCTCTTCTGCTGTGACCTATTCAATGAGCCTTGTGGGGTCTGGAGAAGATGGAAAAATGGAGACAGGCTGTTCACCAAAACAGGACGAAGGAGCCCACAAAAACACCTGCTTTTATTCAAAATATGGAAAATGTAGGTATTTGAGGTTAGTATAAAAGCTCTGGACATCAGTCAGTCCCACCCTCACAAGTAATATACCCTCGTCTTTGCCTTTCACAACACCTCACCTCACCTCACCTCACGTCACCTTCTTCCTAATGACACAAGGAGTTTTACTGTTTCCTCTCAGTGAAATAGTGTTGATACGATCTTGTTTACAGCTCCATGTCAACAATCAGATAACACATCTCAGCTGTATTGAGCCAACAAAACTGTGATCCATTTGGAGGTCGGTGAGAGCCCGCTGCTGATCGGAAAACACTGTTCCTCACTGTCTTTTAACGGCCGAGAGGAGGGCGCTGCGGCATTCTTCATCTGTTTTCTTGGCTGACTAATCTTGCTGCAGTGTTTCTGGGTAACTCTGTTCAGCACGTTGTCGCTGAATCAGGAGCTAACGAGGGCTTTGGTTTGCAGATGGCCTTCCCCTATTGAGCTCCTCTGAAGGAAAACAGGAAGGTTGCAATTAGCTGTCCAATTGCCTGCTTTGAAATCTTCCTTCATTCACTGTGTGGTTATATTACGGTTTTTTTTCTGGATATAATTAAAAATGTAAAATGTTTGAAAAGCCCTTACAACCTTCTCCACATTGTGTGTGTTCATTTATTCATTTCTTCTATTTGCAGCTAATACAGAATTTATATGTTGGTATATTTCCAGCCAGTTATTTTGCCCATGTTGTGCTGCTGACATTGAGGAGATGAAATTTTTATTTCAGTCACTATTTAATATTGTAAAAACTCAGTTTCTCCACAACCCATCATCAGAGTTTACTATTATCATTGTGTGTGGGTCTGTCAGTTCTAGACTTACAGAAACTCAATCACGTATTCCCCTCATCTCCCGACTATATGTCAATCAATCCAGTCCTGGGAAGTGCTTCCTACATCCTACACTAAGCCTTTGGTCATAATCCTACAGAGGGTCTGATTGATCCACAGAGGAATCCTAACCCATTCTTCACACTTAAAATAATCTTTTAAAAACAAACCCTGAGTTCCTGAGCCAGTGATGCAATGATGCCAAGCACTTAAGATGAACAGAATATGATACCAAACCTGTATCTGTCAGCACAACATCTTTCATTGCACATGTATTAGCCATGGTGTGTTTTGCATAGACAAGGTTAAGGTGAAATGGTGCCATTGCCTTCAGCCAGCTGCAAAAGTCAGTGGCAATCAGGAGCTACTAACACAAATGCAACCGTGCAGCGAGTACCATAAACAGAGAGGAACTGAAGGCCTCTGCGTGGACAGTGGAGGTCTGAATAGCAACAGGTTGCTGAGTTGATGTAACGTCATCAGCAAACCAAACACATCAGCTGTCTTAGATGTATGGTATTTATAATATTTACGTGTCTGCTTTTTCTCTCACTGCTGATGATTATCTATCTGTCTGAGTTTATCCACTGAGTTTATGCACTGTTTTATGGAAAGATGTGAAAAATAATGTTTATTTCCAGTTTATATTTTACTATTGACATTCCTCGTCTTTAAGTGCCCTCTCCTTCTGCTCGATTTAGTTGTGGGCAGTGACTCAGTTTCATCTCTCTTCTCCTCTTTTTAAACACTTGAAAATGTTGTTTAACATGGACAAACATGGATGAACTGCAGTGACCTCCTCCTGCCCTCTCTCGCGCTGACAGATTATATGTTATATGTATTTTTCTTGAAGACGTTTCACCAAAAGGCTTCTTCAGTTCTCAAAAGGTGGAGAGACCCAGGTATGTAAACCCCAGTGGGCGTAGTCCCTGGAGGTGGTTGTGACCCACTATTGTTCATGTGCATAATCACAAGGTGTGAAAGGAGGCGTGGGCCATTACAATCAGGTTTCAGGTGAAGCGAATTTGGGACTTCGCCCCACTCTATTAAGTGATCCATTGAGGTCACCTGAAGAAAGGTGTGAGTGGGGATTGAGGAGCCTGGGGAGGGAGCTCAGGACAGCATTGTAGACTAGGGAAAGTTGGTGACATCATAGCTACATGGCAATAAATATTGCCATGCGTTGCAAATCTGCTGCTGTTGACTTGAATCCCCTATTGCAAAGAGACGCATCACAGACATCAGCACAGACTAACTCAGATTAATTGTAATGTCTTGGCAATCTGTCTGGGTTTGTAAATGAGCTGGTGATTATTTGTAAACCTTCACCAATCTCTCTCAGAGTGACTGATGTCATTTCAAGTTAACTGAGATTGTTTGGAGACAGGCTGCAGATAAGCTGTGCAATCGCCACTGTTTGCAGTTGG
This sequence comes from Andinoacara biseriatus, assembly GCA_015108635.1. NCBI lineage: Eukaryota > Metazoa > Chordata > Actinopteri > Cichliformes > Cichlidae > Andinoacara > Andinoacara biseriatus. The sequence goes on from VUQJ01030428.1 coordinate 32,536, forward strand.
TTGTGTGAATGGGGAAAAACATTAATTGCATTCACTGGGCAACCACTTTCCTAGTCTCAAGGAGGTTACCAACCTATTTTTACTGTAGTGTGCCTGAAACATAAGTCCAATGTTTAGCTTCATGATTACCATAGGATTACCACGAGGGTTATCCAGTGGACTGTTTGACCCGTAAACACCCCGAGAGGAGCAGTACTTGGATTTCTAACAACTTTAAATAATTAGAATCACAGACATTTATGTTTTGGTGAGATTTCCCATTAGAAACGTACAAACCTCTGACCCCATGCTAATGACTTCATTACTCCAGAGCTGTTCTTAATAATGACTTTAAAGCACTTTCATGAGTGATTTGTTAACGTTTCAAAAAGACAACAACATTAGCTCTAACTTTTAAACACTTATAAAGGGTCATTTTAATTAGAGCTATGCTGAAGTGCCAGTTCAACCCCAGCTTAAAAATGCTTAAAATAAATAAGGTTGCAGGAGGCATATGCAATCAAAAAGGAACTTTGACACAGGGAACCATATATTAATAATGTTTACAAATGCATGGTGTGTATGGTTGTATGCATACATACATTCTGGAGAACATACAGTTCTCCACATCTTGATGCTAACCTAATTTCCCTGTCTTTTGGGATTGTCCTGCCATCTGCAAGCATTACTGAGCCATATGAGAGTCTGAAGGGAAAGAATGCAGTCTGGTGGTGCTTCTACAGCTGTCAAAAGCACGAGTCTCAACCACTGTGCCAAAAACTGAAAAGCTCTGCGGTAGCTAAAAACACCACAAGTGCCGATGAATGATGAGTCTTAATAAACATATGAGTGCGGTTTCACAGACTCTGTGGTCTCAGGGGTTTTCAGCCAGTGCCGACTTTTATAAATTTGGAGCAAAAACAAAATACCACCAGCATTGATGTGTATCATCACAGTGCTGTAACATTACTTAGTAAACAGCTTAAAAAGATGCACATAAGTGTGGAGAACCTCTATAACGGTGACCCTCTAACAGCTCCAGCTGCCAGTGGAAAAACTGGCAGGTTACATTTGCAAAGCTGCTCCTGTAAAACGACCAAAAGGTCCTGTTGATTTACAGACAGGAACTAAGCACTGGAAAGCTATTTGCTGAAACTACACCTTATTCATTTCTACTAAAAACGTTGCTGACAGATTTCACAGAGTCCAGGTAATTACATAAAATTGCAGGAAATGTGGAAAATAGGCTTCCTCTATAATGCTATTGGGTTTTGTAATCTAATTCTCGGGAGACAACAGAAATAAATTGAATTGTCATTATATTCTGCATCTCACCTCTCACCACTTACAGGATAAAGTAACTTTTCACTTATTTGCCAGCTGCAATTAATGTCTAACAACATGTATCCACTCAAACAGCTTCTCTTACTACTAAAAAGAAATTATCCTTGTTTACTATTTTCACTTATTTCTTTTCATCCTTCTCTCAGTTGGGTTTCATCTGAACTGCAGTTTCCATTTCCTCACATTCATCATTTATGGCCCAATGCTGATAGAAACTTCTCGGTCTGCGTCATCGTCCTCCAAATGTCGCAGTGAGGTAAGCGGGCCTTCCGGAGGACAGAAAAAGGCCGAACTGTAGAAGAACGCTCGCTCTTGTTCGCTTTCAGGGAGAATTCATATGGAGATAGTGCCACTGTTTCCTTGACAACCGCATTTTACTATCTTCATTTCTGGTTTTTGTTTTGGCCACGCTGATCACTGAAGTCCTCTAAATCAGACTTTGCATTTTCTCTTTTCCACCCAAAATGCCCATAATAACAATAACAAAAATGCATATTTTACTGTTTTACTGAAATTCGGCTCTCTGTGCTGTTTTTCTAAGATCTTTTCACAGCATCTGGTTTGGTATTTTTTTCTCTCTCTCAGTCTTTTGTCATCCTGAACCAATTTGGTCGGTTTTTCTGTTTCTGTCACCCTTGAATTGTCCGTGGTGGCCCCGAGAGCTCAATGAACTGCAACTGAAGAAAAACAAGTAAATGAAAAAAAGAAACCCCAGGAGCTACGAGTTCCACTGATGACAATGTGTCTGCTTCTCGGGGACGCAGTAAAGTGAAAAACTCAGCTGGGACATCATTGTTGTTTATTGCTTTTGTAACCCTGGAAGTCATTTTGTGATTGTTTTGCTTCGACATCACACTGATATCACATGATTCCTACATTATTGCAGATATATGCTGTCAGAAAAAAAGGCTTAAACTCTTATATTGTGGTGTAATGTTTTGTTTCGTGTTTAGTTAAATCCAGCTCCTGAAAACTTGCAGCACTATAAGTATATTCACTTTTTTACATCATCAACACTTTAAAATTCATTATTATTTACATATTTGCAGCATGATTGTGACTTGGTTTTGAATGACAAAAGCTAAGCCATGGCTCTAGACCTTGACCTCTACAGATGGATGGTCTCTGTGAGGGAATGGCATCAAGGGATCTAACAGTCAAATGCCTTCTCAACCTTTTAGCAGGTTTCCTTTTAGCAGAGAAAGCCGCTGATCCCCTGCCACAGAAACAGCCGTGTGTATAATAAAATCTTTGTCTCATCTCGTTGTTACATAAGCCCCCCCCCCCCCTTTGCTTTCTCGTGCGAGTTAGACTTTTTTTTTTTTAAACTATCTAATCACAATGTTTGTATATTTTTTGCAAGTCTTTCTCTGCATATCATGCCCCTGAGCGTGTTTGAGGAATACCTTGTGCTTTTCTTCCATCTCATTTCACACCTATCTGACTCTCATTTCCATATTGGACCTTCACTACAAATTAGTGCAGATATCCAGTGACCCTAAAGGAGATTGTCCAGTGAGAGTACCAACAGCAGCTATGTCAGTGAGATGAAAGAAAGTAAACGTGTGTGTATGTGTGCGCAACAAAAAATGGTGTAAAAAGCTTCAGGCAAAGAAGGAAAGAGGCACTACAGATTTACTGCAAAAAATACTGCAGCCTAATTGGAATGTGTGTTACAGACCTGCTCCATTATATCAACACTTGCCAATTAACAAAAGAGCAGACCAATTAAACAAGCAGTTAATATTCTTTTACCACCAATTTTCAAACCATATTGTGAGCGTGTGTTGACAGCTCTGAATCACTGTATGTGCAGCAGTCAGACGTGTCTTAATGAGCTGGTAAAGGGCCTAAATGCATGACCGAAAAGGCAGACAGAGCTATAAAACATATCTTTTTATTCAGATTTTAGAAGACTCAAAGAAAAACACAGAAAGGCACGAAACTGCAATTTCCAAATTTCTTCAAAAACAGCCCAAAAAAACTTCAAAAGAAACCACAGAGAGGACACAAAGGGAAACATAACAGCAGATTCCACCACAGAGACAAAGGGACACTTTTGAAAGAAGTGAACATGATTTTTTTGAAGTACAGAGTTTGAGTAATAAACTATTTGGTGATTAGACTCTGAGGAAGCTACATGGCAGAGCAGAGTCCAACAATGGTGGGAAGTAGGACAGACCAGTTGTGCCAAGAAGAGTGTTCAAATATCCAACCAGAATTATGCCGCAGGATTGTCAGTTGCTACCAAAAGCATCTGATCGAGGGACGATTTGCAAAAGGACATCTGACTAAATATTAGTGGGGTGTGTGTGTACTTTTAACCTGTGTGGATTACGGAAGATTGACAATAAATTTCAAAATTGTGTACCCAATTCTTACTTTTTAAAGTCATTAAAGATGATGTATGCTGTACAATTATTCCACCTTGGAAAAAGAACAGTTTTAAAAACAGCCCCCAAATTACCATCATCCCAATGATGAGTCTCTACAACAACTGTCTCTACAACAGTATATGTACGTACAACAGATGTTGGCGGCCAATCAGGAGGAGCCAACACAACTGGGGCAAACCCAGATAGCAAGCAACACTTTTAAACCAACAATCAAAATTTCATCGAATCAATGCTGAACATATTGATTAACCACTTTTTTAAAATGCTGATTAATATTGAAACAAAGATCAAAAAGGTTTTAATGACGTTTCAACAGACTTTATATTAAATCAATCAATGTTGAATTCTAATATTGATTCTTGATCATTTTTGCACCCTAAAGTTCAACAGGATTTTAGTGGTATTTCAGCTGATATTAACACAGCGCTT
>VUQJ01030434.1:4017-14544 GCA_015108635.1 Andinoacara biseriatus
AATAAATAAAAAAAAAAAAAAAAACAAGAACAGAGGTCTGCAACATTTTATTTCTATTGCTCAAAAAACTTAAATTAAACCTCTGTGATATTGATCTGGTCAGTAAGTATCAGAGGGGGTGTTAATCAGTTTCAACTGTTTTGGAGTTCATCAATGAAATGTACAGAATAATGCTGTTTGCAGGCATGTGTGTGACCCTACAGAGGCTGCACAGGTAGTCCAGCTCCTCCAGGATGACACATCAATACATGCCAGAAGGTTTGCCGTGTCTCCCAGCACAGTCTCAGAGCATGGAGGAGATTCCAGGAGACAGGCAGTTACTCTAGGAGAGCTGGACGGGGTCGTAGAAGGTCCTTAACCCATCAGCAGGAACAGGGATGAGCCCTGCAGAGCTACAAAATGACCTCCAGCAGCCACTGGTGTGAACGTCTCTGACCAAACAATCAGAAACAGACTTCATGAGGGTGACCTGAGGGCCCGACATCCTCTAGTGGGCGCTGTGCTTTTCACAGATGAGTGCAGATTCACCCTGATCGTATGAGAGACGTGAAGGGTCTGGAGATGCCGTGGAGAAGGATATGCTGCCTGTAACATCATTCAGCATGACCAGTTTGGTGGGTCAGTGATGGTCTGGGGTGGTAAATCCACGAAAGGACACACAGACCTCTACAGGCTAGACAACGACACCCTGACTGCCATCAGGTATCAGGATGAAACCCTTGTCAAACCCTACGCTGGTGCAGTGGGTTCCTCCTGGTGTCTCATGTGGTGAGAGTATGCAGGCAGTTTGTCCCCTTTGCAGGACAATAAAGGCTGTTTCTTCTTCAGTTCCTGGAGAATGAAGGAAGTGATAGCATTGACTGGCCCCCACACACACCTGATTTAAATCCAACAAAACACCTCTGGGACATCATGTTTCAGTCCATTTGAAGCTGCCAGGTTGCACCTCAGACTGTCCAGGAGCTCAGTGATGCTCTGGTTCAGAACTGGGAGGAGATTCTCCAGGACATCATCCATCATCTCATTAGGAGCCCCGACATTGACAGACTTCATACCAGCAGGTGGGGTCACACAAACTACTATGGACCATTTTGAGTTGCTGCAATGAAATTTCATCTAAATGTTCCAGCTGCTGCATCATTTTATCACTTTGATTTTTGGGGGTGTATTTGAATTCAGTCTTTGTGGGTTGATAATTTCCGTCAAACGATGTAGCTCCTTTCATTTTTAACCCTTTTTGAGTCATTAAGCTGCAGATGACTTCAGAGGACCTTCTCCAAACTAGAGTTCAGAGATCACCACAGAGCAACCTAATTTGTGACTTTTAAATATGTCACTTTAGCTCAGTCATGGCAAACAGGAAGCAAACATAGACTTAAAATGCCATCAAAATAATTTAAAGGTTAGTTATCAACATCAGCATGTGGCCAGGAGAAGATTAGAGACTAAACTCTTAATCCTGTGAATGTCAGAAAAGCTTCAGGCTCACCTGTTTTCTGGTCGTAGAAATCTCCTTCATTGACAAAGACCTTGTCAAAGACGATGGTTCCTGCTCTGTCCATGGGGACAGTTAAAGCAGCTGAGAATGACAGTCTGGGGATGTGAGCATCGGCACCAGGAAAACCTGAGAATACACAAAGACACACAAGCAAACTGAAGGCAGATCACAGTGAACATACACAACTGATGTTTCAGCCTGTTTCCTTTCGCGTGTCCTTTTATTAATCAAAGACGTACCTGTTTCCCCTTTGGGACCTGCAAGAAACCAGAGGAGGTGTCAGAAAAGGTGGAACAATAAAACACGAGCAGCCCAGAGCGTGTTTTAGCTTCCAATCAGAACCACGACAGCTCTTTGCTTTGTTAATCAGTCTCAAATCATGCTCGACTTCCTCCAGAATTTTCACATTACAGGTATTTTGGCCTTTACTTTTAATACTTACTTAAAAAAAAAAGAGGAACTAGTGAAAAATGCTGAATTTAGTACGTTAGCTTCCTTAGTAAGAACCTTATTCACAGCTTTTACTCTTCCCCTACATCACATAATGTTTAAATGTAAAATATCCGTCGTACCGGGCGGACCGCGAGGACCAAGTTCTCCTTGCCGTCCTGGAAGTCCAGGGGGCCCTGGGAGACCAGGAAGCCCTTTGAAGCCTCTCTCTCCTGGGGGTCCTTGAGGTCCTGGTGGGCCTGCGTAATGACACAAACGCTCAGCTTCGTTTTAGTCATCCTGACATAATTTTGGATTTCTATTGGACTCGACTGCATACAAAGCTATTAAAGGTTATAAAACTTCTTAATATTCACGCAGTAATTCCAGTTTGGTCACTGTTGATGTTCAGTTCATCGGAGACGGGGATCAGTGTTAGCACGTTAGCAGGTTTGCTGAGCTGAAGGGTTTTAGTTTTAAAATAAAATCAAAAAACACAAATGCACCATATTTACAGCTCACCTGGATCTTTTAGTTTCATAATAACACACAGAACAATCTGCAGGTTTAGTTCAAGCTGTTTGTGGGCTGCTGCTACGTCATCAAACAGATGTTACCAGCTACGAGGCGCAATCATAAATTCAAGCTGCACAACTTCATGAAGGCTCTTGGTGAAACTTGATATAAAGGTGGGGTTAGTTTGAACTGTACTCTCTAAATGGAGTCTTTGTAAAATTCATTATAATTAGACTTTAAGGGAAAGAAATAAAAATAGCAGCTGAACAGGAAGTGGTCCAGAAGTGCACCAGGAGATGACCCTGAAGGGGAAACAGCCAAATTTAACTTGTTTTTTGATTTTTCACGTGGAGCTGCAGAACTTTATGATCACACCTGAGAATGCTGGCTGAGCTGTTACATTATTGTTGTTATTATCATTCACAATCGAGACACATCACAGGTGGAAACAGAGAGACGGAATCCTAAGAACAAATTCAGTTTTGAATTAAAAAACGAAAGTTTGTCAGATGTACGCCAGGTTCATCCGACAAAACCTGGAGTTTCCACCTGAGTTAATGACATCACAAAACCCCCTGCTGGCTTTGCAGTTAGTGTGTTAATTAAAAGAGGCATAAATGCAAACCTCTGTTGAGCAGTGCGGGACCTAGAAAACAGAATAATGCAGCATGAACACGCTGAGCATCACTCGATTCATCCTGCAGAGGGCAGAAAGTGACTGAAAATATTTACTGTCCTTCAGTAAATTCATATCTTTGTGCTTCATGTTAACCCTAATTTGCTATAAATGCATTAACTGAGGGGCTCGACCTGCACAGGTAATATGACGTGTGGTAAACTGCACTGAACACAGAAGCTTCACCTTTCCACGTCCATCGATATCAGCACCTCCAATTTAAACAGAATGCAGTATTTGCATTCCCTGTGAGGATTTCAGTGTGTTAATAAAGTAGTGTGAGAGTACTGGCTGTCACCCAGGTACATGACGAGCTATTAAAAACCCTGCAGCACTCTCCTCATGTTATTCACATCCGAGTGGAGCTGCACTGAGCAGAATCAGAATCAGAATCGGACGGAGGAAGGAGCAGCTCACCAGTCAGTTCATGCTCTGACAAACTCTGCAGCTCTCTGGAGACCTGGTTTAAGCTCGAGTTCAGGTTCTTCACTCTGCTGTAGATGTCGTCCTGGCCATTCTGGATGAAGTCCAGGAGTCCTCCGTGACGGATAATCGTCTCATTCAGGCCAGAAACGCACGTCCACAAACTGGAAACATGCTGGTTGAGTCCTGAACACGGAAAACATCAGAAAAAACATCAGAACACCAAAATCAGCACATATGGCACATATGTTCTCCTCACTCATGTAACACGATCCCACACACTGGGAACGTGCCAGTACCCTCAACTATTTCCTCACTTGTGCCTCCGTCATCCCACCGAAGACGCGAAGAGAGAGAAAACCAGTGAAATATGTTTACAGAGAAACGAAAACTTCACTTTCTGAAGCGCTCACTCTCTGACCGAGGCAGCACAGCTGGAACACGGCTGGATCGGCCGTCAGTCTGCAGCCTGTTTGCAGTTCGTATTTGCACCAGTGTTAATTTTGACAGCAAATTTTGATTTAGTTTTTGCACATACTAGATGATGGGGTGTCCCAATAAGAACACAGAGCTCAAGATTTTGAGCACTGATGACACAAGATTTTGGTTTTCTCTGTAAGTATTGTTGGGTCTTTACCTACAATATAAAGCACCTTGAGGCAGCTGTTTGTTGTGATTTGGCGCTATATAAATAAAATTGAACTGAATTGAATTGAATTGAAGTGATAACACTTCAGATGGGATCTCCATGCTGAATACACATCACAAAAGGTTTTGTGGAGGCGTTTTAAAGGAAGAGCACACATGCACATGACCTTCCAAATGAACCATACCGTCCTTGATTTTGAGGATGGAGTCAGAGACGCCGTCCAGCCGCCCACAAATTCCCTCCAGCTTCGACAGCCTCTTCTCAAGTCCATCTCCAGACCTCTTGCAGTCGCCCATCTCAAGCAGCGTACTCTCAAATCGTCGAATGTCCCTGTCCATCTTATCCAGACGGTCCCGGTTGTCTTCGATGTGCTCTGTCACCTCCTGCTGGATTTTGTCGAGCTCAGAGATGATCTTATCCTTAGTATTTCCTGTCAGGATTTAGAGGGAGAAAGGGTGAACGTGAGCCGGTGAAGACGTGGGAATTATGGCGGAGCGACGTCGTTACTGAGCTCGGCTCACCGAGGTCTGTGATGACGCTGCCGTGTTTCTGCATGGTGTGTTCCACGCCCTTCAGGGTGTCGTTGATGGAGCTGAAGGTGAGGATGACATTGGACAGTTCGCCCTGCAGCGTTTTCAGGTGGTTGCTGTTGATGCCTTCAATCACGCTGTGGCCGTCTACAGGAGCCAGCTGTCCACCGCTGCCGTCCGTGCCACCAGCTCTGCCAGGCTCTCCACCTATTGGGGATTGAGTTTGCATAAAAAGGAAGAGTTCAATGGCAAAAAGAGACAAAAATATTTCAATAAACTTTTCTTCATAGAGCTTTAAGTTTATTATAATGGTCATTATCAGTCAGAACCCTTTCCCCCTTCAACACCTTCAGTTGAACCAATTTTTAAACCTGGAAGAGGTTCAAATTATGACTTCATCATTGTTGACACTTTGTGCTGTTTATGAAAAATGCAACAGCACAAAATAAGAATAAAAAAAAAGGGCACCCGGCTCAGTGTACTCAGAACAGCAGCGGTCATCGTCCTTCAGCCCAGAGTTTTGTGTTTTGTGGTTTTGTTGTTGTCCTGATATTGTTAATCCTATTGTTGTGTCTGCCTCTGGTTTAGATGTTAGTTAGTAGGTTTTGCAATACTGAGTTATGTTCTTGGTTACAGTTAATTACTTTCCCCGAGTCCCCGTCTTGGTGTCAAGACTGCGTCACTTCCTGTTTTGTTTTGTCTCTTGTTCATGTTCTGCTTTGCTTCCCTTGTCTTGTAAGTTTGGTTCAGGTCACCTGTTCTCCCCAGCTGTGTTAAGTTTTCCCTGATTACCCTGTTTGCATTTAAGACCTCAGTTTTCCTTGCAGTGAGTTTCGCTGCTCTGTTGCCAGTTTTTCCAAGTATACATGTTCTTTATGTTCTGTTTATTCCCTGCTGAGTCTGAGTTGTGCGTTTTGGATCAACATCCTGCCTGCCTCAGATTTTTGCAGATTGAGATCCAATAAATATGTGAAAATGACTCGCCTGTGTAATTTACAGCCTCTGTAATTAATCATGCAACCCCATCGCAGCAGCTGCACCATTAGCTGCAAAGCCAACAAACCATGCACAAACATTTCTTCAGAGGCACTAATCATACCTGCAGGATGCCACAGAGAGCAGTCCTGGTGCAGAACTGCAGTTCGATAAGTTGTAATAATAAGTTGCATCTCACCTTTGTAGGGAATTCTGATGTGGATGATCCGGCATGTGTTTGACACGTGCCGGATCATCTCCTCATGTAAAATCTGAATCCTCTTAACCCTCTTTTATTGCTTAGCAGGTGTTTTCACACTGAAACAGCGGTGCTTGGCAGCATCATAAAAAGCCTGAAGGAACGGGATCCAGACTATCCCTCCTCATCTCAGCACTCGCATCTCTGCTGTCACAGGATTGGAAGTAGGAATCAATTTGGATTTGCGCTGTGCACTATTTCAAGACGCAGCGCTAAAAATCAGAGAGGAGGATAAATATTTTTATATCCCAGCCAGGGATAAAAATAATTCAGCACAGACAGATGTGTTTACCAGACAGAAGGAAATCCCATCCCTTTCCAACATCACTCCACCCAACATCACTCCACCCAACATCACTCCACCCAGCTCTGAGCAGACGTAAGAGACCAAGCGAGGATGCTACCTCTGCCTCACCCCCTTCAAAGACTGAAATGAAGGCGCTGAGGTTAAGTGAAGCTTCACGTGATTGACAGATTTGACCTGTGGGCATGTCTGGGGTGCTCTTACATTGGCCGGTGCACCTCCTGACATCGTCTCTCAGAAGGCCGACTTCCCTCTGTAGGTCTGAGCACATCTGGGAGCAGCTGTCTCCCTCCAAGTCCAGTCTGTTCTGGATTGTGGTGATGTGGCTGTGGATGTTTGAAAGTGCATGCTGGGATTGATTCTTCATCTTCTGCAGCTCCTCCTCCAACTTCCCGCACAGCTCGCAGTCCTGACCCAGCATCTCCACCTCTGTCACGATTCGGTTGAAGTGTTCTCCGTGATCGCCGGTCAGGGCCTTGATCTTACCGACATCGTTGCTCAGGTCCACAACCTAGACATTCATTTGAATGTTAATAATTAAGTATGATCACGTAATCGGAGCTTCTTTGACAGAAATCAGTGTCACATTCATGCATCACAGTGTCAGCCTAAGTGGGCCGATTAATATTTGATATTTTGTGATACTCTGTGAGTCTAATCTGGTCCATGTATGTGTGGTAAAGTGAAGGTGTGAATTCCTAATTTGTCCTGAATTATTTCCAGTTGTTTGATGATCCAGATGTGAGGCTCACCTTGTCAATCAGAGAGTCTCCGGACATCGACAGGTCTTTGAGTCGAGTGTTGAAATGTCGAATCTGATCCTCGTTGGCCACCACTCTCCACTCCAGAGATTTCTTAGTTGAATTTTCTCTTTCTCCTCCTGTTCCTGACAATCCTCCCCCCGTACCTCCCCACCCTCCTCCTCCTCCTGTAGTTCCTCCTCCTCCAGCTCCCCACCTCCCACCTCCATCCCCTCTGTCATCCCCCTCTTTTCCTTCTCCTGTAGTTCCTCCCCCTCCTGCTCCCCAACCTCCTCCTCCATATCCCCTGTCACCTCCCTCTCTTCCTCCTCCTCCTCCTCCTCCTTGTTCAGACCCTACACAGCCACATTCCTCCAGCCTCCGGTTCATTTGGGAGGTGGTGTTTTCCAGTTTCGACAGCCTCTTGTCATGGTCATTTATGCTGTCCTTCACCTGCTCCACGTCCAGCTCCACGTCTGCGATCCTGTCGGCTTGGTCATCAAAGCGCTCCAGAAACACGGTCCTCAGCTCCCCGAGTTCTCTGTGGAAGTAATCTTTCACGTTGTTCTCCACATATGAGCAGCTCTCCTCGGTTTGCTGCACAGTGTTGTTGACCCGCCGCTCCAGATCCTTCAGTCGGTCATCCAGGCTTTCCTCCGTCACCAGGGCGTCCGTACCACGCCCGCCAGTTCCACCACCAGCCAGCCCTCCTCCACCAAACCCAGTGTTTTGACTGCCACTGCTGCCCCCTGCCCCACTGAGCTCCTTGTCCAGGCGGTTCTGCAGAACATCAAAGTTCTCTGAGGCCGAGCTGATCTTGCGTTCGGCATCAGTCACGCGCTCTTGAAGGTCACTGATGATGTCGCAGCATCCCTGCGAACGCACCACTTCCCGCCGCAGCCCGTCCAGGCTCTGCCGATGCCGGACGTCAATGGCGTTCAGCTGCTTCTCCAGGGCTCGAATCTGCTCACGGTCCTCCTGCTGCTGTCTGCGCAGATCCTCCACGCCAGCCTAAAAACAGGCCATGATGGATTTAATCTCACTGAAGCTTGATTCTGTCTTAATACCAAACTATAAAGCATAAAGTTTATTCGTGTAAACAAAGTTAAGATTAGCACCAAAGTTGGAGGTTAAATGAAAGATACTGGAACTCTTACTGAAGCAGACTCAGAGATTAGACCAGCAGTGATGTTTGTTAAGACAGAGGAAACTCCTAAATTCTCCATATCCTTTTGGAATATCGGTATTAAAGGAGTTTGATACCTGGCAGGATGAGCAGGACAGCGACACTCTCCTCTCAAGCTCCCTCAGGATCTCCTCCTTCAGGGAGTTCAGCCTCCCTTCACTCAGTCCTCCTGCAGACACGCCTCCCTCCAGCTCATTACCTTTCCCGTTCACCAGGTGGTTGTTGATGCTGACCAGAGTTTTATCATGAGCCTGTAGGAGGTGAGACAGTTTGTGACTAAAATGCCAACACATAAAACATCTTCCCCGTTTTACAGACTTCTTTACTCGGCCCACAGGACCTCCCAGGTGAACCAGCTCACCTGTGTGCGGTTGTCCAGTTGGTCCAGTTTGGTCTGAATGCTGTGAATTGTCTGTTTAATCTCCGGCTGAGCGGCATCTGCGGGGTTTCTTCCTCCTGAGCTTCCTCCACCGAATCCGTTTTTGCTGACCTCCTCCTGAAAGCTCTCATTCATGGTGCTCATTTTGGACTGCAGGTTCTCGAGATTTTTGGTCAGGGTGTGGATCTTCTCCTCCAGCTGCCTCACCTTCTCGCTGTCTGCTCAATAAGAAAAAGAAACGAAGCAGCAGTTACAGAAAATCTGTGAAAGAGGCAGAGCTTAACAGTTGGGACCTGATGGTGGAAGAGAATTTCTAACACCGTCTGGACTCCCTCACATTTTTAATTTAACTGTTCTTTTAGAACAGATAAAATTCGGCTGTTTCATTTAGTTCAGGGTTTCGACTGCATCTCACCATCAAGAGCCATTTTAAGGCATCCGCCAATTTCATTTCTTGCTAAACAAGCAGCTGCAAAGAATCTCCGGCAGTAGCTACCTGACAGCAGTCACCATCCATCACCACAGCGAGCTGCACGTTTCTGTTACACTCACATCTGCTGACTTACTGCTCGGAAACGGGAGCCTCTGAAGGAAGACAGAAGTCCTCGACTGACCAATCAACACATTCACTGAGCTGAAATAAAACGTGTTTTTACCTAGAAGCAGCTGCAAACAATAATTTCAGCTCCATCTGTGAGCAGTTGTTAGATTAACTGCAGTAGTTTTACTGATATCAGGTGCGGTTGCACACCGATGTTTGCCGCTAAAATCTGATCACTGAGACAGCAGGAAGAGGATTCAGTGCATGATTCATTTGCAGCCTGAGTTCTGGTTTTTATTGAGCCCATTTGAGTCTGGCGTCGAATGCTAGATTGGGTTGGACCCCGAGAATAGGAAGGATCTCGATGGGAATACTCGTGACAGGAACGATCACTGTTTTTTAGGCAGCTGCATTCAGTCCATCTCACGGTGCAGAAGATGGCCTGAGGACTTGGACACACGCTTAAACTATCAAACTTCACATTCAGAAGAATCAGAAGAACCAAAAACAAAATGAACATCCACTAACCGCCCGACTGTCCAGATCCAGAACCGCCTCCTCCCTGACTGCCACCGCCTCCTCCCCCCTGTCCATAGCTCATCCCTCCTCCCTGTCCGGGTTGAGGTCTGGTGGTGGATATCTGGGTTCCTGCACCACCAGCTGGACCAGTGTTGCAGTCCTCTCCGCTGTAACCATGGCAACACTTCCAATCCATCTCTGTCACCATTTTGTAGGCGACTTTGTAGCGCGGCCTCATGTAGGTCCGATAACTGCAGAGAGCACAGAGAGCCAAACTGGTACCTCTGACTCACAGCTGTGTGTGTGTGTGTGTGTGTGCGCGCGCGTGCGTGTGTGCATGAATGCGTGCGTGTACTCACACCACCACCCGGCTGCACTGTCCGCTCCCCCAGCTGCAGGGATGATAATCAGGCTTCACGTAGGTTTCAACTCCATCCTCAACCACACAACTCACCGTCTTTGTGACCACAAACGCACACCAGTTCCTGTAGGACACACAAACGTAACAGCAGAATTACAAGTAAAAATGATCAAAATGATTACCTATTATGTAAAAAATTCAATACAAAATCAAAATCTTTTTTAATGCTCACAACATCAGTCATCAAGAGGAAGCACTTAGCAACAGTGGGGAGGAAGAACTCCCTTTTAGCAGAAAGAGGGCTCAGGTAGAACCAGGCTAAATACAGGAGAGAGGAGAAAAAAGCCAGTGGCGTGCAGAAGTGCGAAGTTACAGATGGGGAGGGAAAAGACGGCGGAGAAAAGCTCAGTGCATCGTGAGAAGTCTCCCAGCAGCCTGAAGGGAGGGTTCAGGGTCACCTGATACAGCTCTAACTATAAGCTGTATCAAACAGCAACGTGTGAAACCTAATCTTAAAGCAGAGACAGAGGGCCTGTCTGCTG
>VUQJ01030434.1:14564-33220 GCA_015108635.1 Andinoacara biseriatus
TCTGCTGAACCCAAACTGCTTCCACAGAGGAAGAGCCTGATCACTGAAGGCGCCGCCTCCCATCCTATTTTTGGAAACTCTAGAAACCAAACTAAGCCTGCACTCTGAGACTGAAGCACTACGAGGTCGGTAAGCCCTCACAGCACTACATAACATGATGTTACATTGTCATACATATACACTATATGTGACAGTAAACCCATTAGCTTTATCCTTAGCAGATACTAGCGTGTGTAATTTGAAACCCATGATTTGGGCAACCATCAGCAAAAGTAAAATCTTTTGAGGTATATGTAAAATGTAACATAAAAAGCCTAAAAATAACGTACACAACACCATCAGCATAGAATAAAAGGAAAAGCTCATGATTGTCATGAACGCAGGACTCAAGGCAGGCAAAAATAACAAAAACCAAGCCTTTAATTCAGACTCAATCAAATGCATAATTAACGAAATCCAAAATTTGAAACCAACAAACATCCAGAACCACTGGGAACCAACAACAGCAGGCACGCTGACAAGGAGAGGACAGGACTATGTATACACAGAGGGCTGATTACACAGCTGGAGACGGGAGGGGAACGAGGAACAGCTCAACACAGTGAGAGCACAATCAGGAATCAGTGAAAGACAGAAACAGGAAGTAAAACTGAGACCAGAAACAAAAGGAAACCTGACCTGCTCCAAGATGGCAGCGCGCACAGACGCAGCGGCTCATGGCTCTTCCTCTCGGAGCTCTTTTTTGTACTTTTTGTATTTCTTATTTGTTAGTTTTTGTGTCTCCGATCTCATTGTACATCCTGTATAATGACAATAAAGGCATTCTATTCTATTCTAAACTAAGCTTCAATGCTAAACAGGAACCCAAGAGCCACGTGCAGCATAATCAAAACTATAAGTGAATAAACATGAAGTCAAAAACTCCAAAGGAACCAAAAACCCTGCAAGCAAAACCACCATAAGATGAAACGATCAAATAATTAATTATGGGTGTCTGTAAGTGACACTTAAATGTTAGCTAAGTAAGGTAAGCATTTAAATATATGGCAATGTTTCTTACAGGTGGAGACATGCTGGTGATGATCAGGGACAAATTAAGTCATGTTTCATATGTATTTGACTAGATATCCTAATGAACTGATACACAGTTTCCATCCACTCGTCGTGGATGTGGTGAGTTTGGGGCTTTTAATGATTTCTTTGAACTGTTCTTATTCAATTCAATTTTATTTATATAGCGCCAAATCCCAACAGTCGCCTCTAGGTGCTTTAAGGTAAAGACCCTAAAATATTGGATCACAAGAATACAAACGACCCCGCTAATACCATAAACTTACTGAAAATTTGTGGACTATGCCAGGAAACCAACTATGGATGTGCCCGACTACTCGACCAATTGTTGATATTGTCACTAGTCGGTACTAGTCGGTTAGCTTAAATGTTAAGATTTCATGCAGCCCTGAAATCCTTATAGAAAAATACCTTAACTTTGTTAATCTTGGCCTGATATTTTTATTAGGTTATTATTGTTAGTTATTGTAACCTGAAGCTCACCTCCCAAGAAACACCGTCATTTCCGTCCCTGCACGTCCGGCTACTTCCCCCAAGTTCGAACAAAAAGGCGAAAAACTAGAGGGACAAACTGACTGCAGCAAAGAGGAACGCTCAGGCGGAAAAACGTGCCAGCATTTGATGTTTCTGTCGGCCGGCACTGTATGTAAAACACCAGGACACGACCGAAAGGTAATTAACACACGGAGCGCACCTGTACAAGCATAAACGTGGCAACATCGGCCACTTACATGGGTTACGTCGTAGCTCTATGAAGACCCAGCGCTGGAGTCCGAATCAGGGGTAAGTTGGAGGAGGATGCTGGGGGAGGTCTGGGCTCCACTGTTCAGGCTGTCCCGGCCCCGCGACCCGGCCCCAGATAAGCAGAAGGAAATGGATGGATGTTTGAATTGTTTTATTATCATTTTAGATTTTAACTTTTATTGAGATGCATGTCGTGAATTGAGCATCGTTCCTAATATGTGCCACACTTTCACTATTTATTCCTCATATTTCAAGCATTGTTTGCAGTTTTCATATATTTAGCATCAATTTATTTAAATTTTTTTCTTAACTGTCTGTTTGGAGTCTAACGTGCAGCGTTCATAATGCAGGATGTGCGGCGCAGTTTCGCAGCATTTAGAAAACTGTGGTTAAGATGCCTTTAATTAAACAGTTTTTGACATTGTCCATTAAAAAGTCCTAAAATGGAACTTGATATTAGTGTTTCTTAGTTTTAGACTTCAGTCTGATTTTTTTTCCCCCTGTTTAGTAACATCTCTGAAACCAAACTGTGCATTTACCAATCAGAGCTCAGTTTCCATATATTTTACATGAAACATGATGGAATAGAGATTTCCCTTTCAGTTGGGAGCAGTGGCCACTTACAGACACAGAAACATGCTGGTTTACATCAAGCGGGTCTTTCTAACCTCACGTATTTATAAGCATGTCTTTAAAGCTGAGACATGTTTCAGGAGGCACAGTGGGCTGCCCACTAATCACAGGGTTCGCAGTTTAAACCCAATCTAACCCAACCACATTCATGGCAGCTCCGCCACCACGACTGTGCGAGTAAACGGGTGAATGAGAAAAACCGTAAAGCTCCTTGTACAACTGTGGCGTTTACAGTGGCAGTGCATGTAAATGCACAACGTTTATAAAGTGCAAACATATGGACCACAAAAGGAAAACATAACTCCCCACGCTCTTTCCTCGGTCTTTGGGTCGTACTTAATTCATATTTTTACTATTTGAGCTAATGAGCAGGTTCTGATGTTTGGGTTGTTTTACTTTCGAAGCTGCTGACAGAATCAACAAATTAATTTTGTTAATGTGTAGCTGAGGGTTCCCCGTGTGAGGAGCTCTCACTCTTCTTATTTCTGGAGGAACCTTTTTTCAGTGCTGGTCAGCTGCAGCACAGAGGCTTAACCACAAACATCTGCTTAAGGTCGAGTGAGGTCAGCACTGAGCATGTGCAGATGTTTCTGGATGCTTGTGGAGCAGGACGGTAGCAGGCTATTCTTAAACAAACTCTCTTTAAACCTGCACACTGGGTAACCTACCAAGCTTGTCTTTCTTTCCTGGACAGCTTATTTCCCACAGTTTAAAGACTTTTATTTTGAAAATACAGCTTTCCCCTACAGATCCATTTATTTTGAAGGCTGCGGTTGACTCTGCGGTCTGCATTCTTGGCCGTCTTGTCTGATTGAAAACATGTGAAGCGAAGCTGAAAAACCATCAAAAGAAAATGTGAGTGCTGCCGCTCGAACACCTGCAGACGCTCCGAGGACCAGAAACACGCCGGATCGCTTTCCGTCTGTTCCCGTTCAATAAGTCAAACATCCTGCCCGGCATCTGTCAGCCCCAATCACTCAGTCCAATGACACACTCATTGTTCACATGGCATTGTGGGTAAAATCGCATGACTAGTTAAGCGCGTGGTGCTGATGTCATTAGTGTGCGGTGGCGAGGAGTGTCTGTCCGCTTGGTTCATGTCGGATCAGCAGCAGAAAGACTCTTTGTGTTATAATTAAGTTGAATTGTTGTCTCTGGAATCCAGAACAACAGGCAGAAACAATCTGCTCGTCGGCCGTAATGCTGCCGTTTCACTGCTGATTAAATATGATAGAGGGGACATAAAGAGGGGCTGACTATAAACGCATTAAAGCTCAAAGTGCTTTAAAGCAAATAGGTTCATATGTGAGTGAAATAAGATCATAATTAGTTAGTCAAACGTAAAGAGGAATAAACAAAGCTCACATGTAATCCACTCCAGTCTGACTTTAAGGTGTCTCTGTTCATCCCGAATGACTCGAGTCACACTGAGAAGCTGCTAAAGACAAAATTCATATTTGATTATTTGAATCTGTTTAATGAGGTGTGATGAAAATATTCCAATATTTCACTCGAGCTTCAGACGATATCAGTGAGACACATTTGTGGCAGAACTACGAGGAAGACCTGAAGCTTTACAGTATGGGGTGCAATCAAAAAGCTGAACGACTCCACCTGCGACTCCACCCTGCTGCTGTTTTTGGATTGCTCACTGGCACACTGGCACATGCAGGGTTGTGGTGGTGCTGTGGGCCTAAACTTGCATCGTTTTCTTTTTCTTATGATTACAGAGAAAAGCCTGTAACTTGGTGCCGGCTTCTTGTGAAGGTGACAGAGTGCTGTTCCACTGAGACGTCCCACTGTGATGATCATACTAAGCACCAGTGTTGAAGTCTCTGTTCCCGTCTCGGTCACATTTCTGAGCCAAAAAAGTGGTCCTGGAGCTCCTGCTGGGTAAATGTAGGCTTATGGGTTATCACCTCTGATTCCAGGGGCTGATCTAAAAATAGTGGCAGCACCGGCAGCACAAGAACTTTCTGATCACCTTTACAAAGCTTGTTGTGCTAACAGTGAATAAGGAATAAACTCAAAGTACACACAGAGAAATGGAGGACGTGCTTGAGATTATGTATAAGTTCAGCAGGAAGATCTGCCTGCAATCCTCAGTGTCCGGGCTGTTCTTTACATCGCCTCCACAAACCTTATTCTGCCATCATCATGCTGGCCCAATCATTTTCTTGCCCCGCCTTTTGTGAGCCAATCAGTCAATCGGTGCTCTTCTGTCCGCCTGCCTTTCAGGCTCTCAGCTCCACCTCCTGGCCACATCAAGATTGCTGCTTCATCTCTGCCACCACCAGCATCTAGACTCCGGACGGGGTCCTGCTCTACCACCCAGTTCCCAGTTCTCACCACCCAGTTCTCGTGTAATGTTGCAGACCTCAGCCTCTTTCTCCTGTTTCCCTTCCTTAAAAACGGCTTCCTGACAGCCGCCCTTCCACTGAGACCATCTCTGATGAGGCTTCAGTGAGCAGTAGATGGATCAGCTAAAGGTCCAAACCTATCAGGTCCTTACTCTGCTATATTTATTCCTAATTCTTAAAGACATGATTTTCAGATAGTGTCCATCTGCTGCAGATGTTTTTTGGGTCTGCCATGTGTCACACGCCTGTTATATGTAGACACAATACTGGTTCATCCTGCTTGAATGATTTGTAGGTCGGTGTTAAGTCCTCTGAAAATGGTCAGGCACAAAAAGTGGACTGAAACTGAGTGAAAAAGCAGCAAACGTCCAAAGAAAAGACTTTCAGAAAACTGGAGAACTTGTGCTCAAGACCAAGTCTGAGTCCTTGGAAGCAAAATAAGAATTTTTGTGCAGTAACTAATATCAGCTCACCTATTATAATACAGCAGCACATATTCAGTCAGTGACGCGGAACATGTATGAATTTGTCTTCATGCTCAACCTTCATCTGCTGCTAAGTTTGTGAGTTTTTCCCTGCAGGAACTCCTGGAACACAGACAGGATTTGTTTATCACCGAGAATATTTAATCAGTTCATTTCATCTTCACGTCTTTATCGGGCTGTGAGAGAGTGTCACATCTGAGGAGGCAGCGCTCTGCTTTCTGATGTCAGACTGAAGAAACAGACCTCAGCTGATTCAGTTTGTACGACGTGTCAAATGTCAAAAAGGAGCCTGAAAGAGTTAAAAGTTGATAACCACCATCTGCGATCCCGGTATCTATGAGTGAGGTTTTAGGTTTTGTTGAGCCAGCCAAGTTTGGCTATGTCAAACCTTCTTCTCAGTACACCCCCCGGGGGGTCTTCTAAGAACCAGTGTCAACACATAAAAATGCCAAAGTCACAAACAAGCTCCCAGTAGATGAACGTATTGTTGAAGCTATGAGTGTGATGCAATTCTAAAAACATGTGTTTATTTTCTTATATACGTTTTTTTTTAATTTTTTTTCGTAGGACATGATTAATTGTTGAGAACACAGCAGATGGAGCTATCTGATTCACTGTTAAAGTATTCTGGTGAGAATAAATAAATAAACCACATGAATATAAGAGAGAATCTTCTTACATGTCAAATCTGAGACATTGTTTAACATTGTGGTTTAAAATAAGATCCTGATGGTGGCTGTTCATGCAGCAGAGGTCTGCATAAACACGCTAAAAACGTACTCATCAGTTTGGTTTTGGATTCATTTGGGTTGCAATAAAAGAAAGTTTTCCCTGTTTGAATATTTTAAAGTCAAAATGCAAAAATAAAAACACTTCATGCAGACAAACCGTGAACCCCCCACCCATAATAAAAAAACATGTAATGTTAAAGGCACGAGTGACATCAGACACACAAACCCAGCCCAGGCTAGATATTTCCTGCACATCCACAGTCTGTATTATAAAGATGAAGAAAGCTTCAGATTCCCGTCTTTACGAGAACAAACTGAAGCAGAGACAAAGGTGCCTTTCACCAACTGACAGCCAATCAGAGAGCTTCACATTCGCAGTGACCTGGAGTCAAAACACTGCTGCTGACATGTTTTCAGTCAATATGAGCACGACTCGTGACAGTCAGTTTATACTATCAGCCACGATCAGAATTAAAGCCGCCTGTGACCTTTCACCTCCAGCAGGCTAAAAGCAGGACAGGGGTAAGTGGAGGCTGATAAGGGAAAGCGCCGCCCCTGATGGAGTTCCTCCTAAAACAGAAAGTACACCATCCAAAAACACAGCCGGCCTCACCTGGTTAAATTAAGGTTGCAATGAGCAGGAAACACGAGCCTGACATCAGCTCCTGTCTCCTGTCTGACCGGGTAAATGGTAGCACCATCCATCCACCCATCTACCCACCCACCCATCCATCCACCCACCCATCCATCCATCCATCCATCCTGTCCAGTTCAAGGTAGCAGGGGTTCTGGATCCCAGTAAAAGGTGGGTACACCCCGGACAGATTGCTGGTCTATTGCCGGGCTAAATGGTAGCAGCAGTGATACGTGAGACATTTCTGCAGATAAAGATTTCGTGTTTTTCCAACTGATTTCATCTCCACACTGCTGAAAAAACAACTACAGTCTGCACAGCTCACTTTGAACCAGAGTCCATAGAGAAAAGCAGACACACACACACACACACACAATGATGTCACTTTCTACGGAAATGAGTAATTCGGGCGTTTTTTTCTCCCCTTTTCCCATTTTTTTTGCTGATGACATCACAGCTGTTACTCTGCCAAAAGGAGGGGGCTGAATGTGTGTGTGTGTGTGTGTGTATGTGTTGCAATTTGTAGCCATGCTAAAAGATTTACAGCTGGACTTTTGCCTGATTTTAGCTGACCAGGGGAGTTTTTCTTCACTGGTGAGAGACCTCAGTCTTCACTGTCCCAGAGGAGGAGACAGCAGGAAAAACTATGGGGAAAGTTTACGGACGAATCCTTTGTTGCTCACTGTGAATGTGCAGATTTCCTCTGGAAACTCCAGTTTGTCCCGCCATGGAAAAGCACTAGATTACTGCTGCCTATGACACTCTCTATCTTCTGACCGTTGTTACCGTCAGTGGATCAGCAGAGTTCACACTGAAACTCTGTCATCAAAAATCGTTGTGTGTGATCAACGTGCAGTTGTGTTATAATCAATAGCAGCGGTGTCCTCCCTCTGCCCGGGCTGAAAATCCCCTCCACACCTCACATGAACTGAGTCCTTGGAGCCAGATAATATTATTTTAAGAACATGAAGATGATGTCTCCCATTTTTTCTCATTTGACTGTGACATTTATTTGTGAAGATATTACACAAAAACGTCCAATTCTGCCAAGTCAAAAACCGCAGTCACATTTCACGCCAATCCATCCATAACATCTGAGTCATGTGGATAACAAGCAGACCAGCTATACGCTCTTCTATAGAGGTAATGATGAACCAATATAACATATATTCAGTTAGTTTGTGAGCGAGCTAAGTGACTCAGACTGTTTGGTTGACATAAATGTACGACAGCAGCCAATCATCATTCCTGCCAATAAGCTCTCAGTTACAGAGTCTCAGGTTTCACTCTATATAATAAAGACATGCTCACAGTATTAACTGTAACCCCTCACCATGGAGACAGGACTATGGCTGTGATTGGTTCATCATCATAAATCTGAGGCACTCTTATTGTTCGGAGAGTCAGTAGATGGAAGATCCCAGCAGGCTGAAGAAGGAGTCTTTGACTTACTGCATCATGGTGTCAGTGTGGCGTTCAGTGAGAAAGCAGAATTAATGTTGTCTGCTAGCTTATTTTAATGAACTATTTTGGTTAAGGGGCGATCTCGTGACCTTTAAATCCACTTTCTTTAAAAATAGTAGAAAGATTTAACACAGTGTAATAGTGGGTTTATGGAAATGTGGTTAGTTGCTGTTAATTACCATGAAGGAGCCAAACTACCAAGGATAAGGACAAATTATGGCTTAGTGCACATATAAAGTAGTGGAGCTGTAACACTCCTGTCAGGGCCGGGTATTACAACCCGTTTAAGAACACTGGGACGCTGTGTAGAACTTGCAGCTGCTATTTTGATGTTTTCGTGTGGAAACCGAGGCAGGAGAAGCTGCTGAAATATGCTAGAAGATCTCACAGCTTATGAGGCTAATTAGTAATGTGACTGCGCATCAAAACGAGAGTCTCAGAGGGTTTAAACCGCTCAGTAACTGATCAACAGCCATGACTGTTTGGGCAGCAGTGGCATTGGTGCACACAGCACAGGAAACATTCACATCTGTGTAGGCCCCCATTAATGCTGAGCACCAAACATCTGGAGCAGAGAGGAGCTTTCTTACTTCAGCAAGAGAACAGCAAACTGTGGATTAAAATAATCTGCGTGCTAAAAGCGCCCTCCTGCAGTCCAGACCTGTCGCCTACTGAGAAAAGACGGAGCATTATAAACAATACGACAGAGGAAACCCACACAAGCAAGAATGGGAAAAGATCTGGCTACTAAAACAGCAGTTGGTCTCTCAGCTCCCAAAAGCTTGCAGTGGTTTTTTAAAGCAGAGATGATGCAACGCGCTGGTAAACGTGCTAAAAGCACAAATTTCCAACAAAGAGCAAACCAAGAAGATGAAGCATGGAAGCAGCTGACAGACTGGAGAAGATAAACCGATGATCCGACAAAGGGAAATACTGTCAGACAGGTGAAAGGGGGAAAACTGAGAGGAAAACTGACCCTTAGAGTAACGCAGGAAATAACCAAAAAAAAAATAACTGAGAGTCAGAAAGACTGAGAAACGAGGCCGTGAAGTGATTCAGCGTCACACCTCAGCACTGATAGAAAACCTGAAATACTGATCAAATATTAATAACAGTTTAGTTTATTTACACAAAAATAAGCAGAAACCCACCAATTTCCTGTTTTTCCTTTCGTTTGATCATTTGATCCTAAACTTTATGAGCTCCACTCACTGATCATCTCTCTGCTGCTGATTAATGAAGATTATCAGCACTGATGATGGAGCACAGACTCACGATTAAAGTAATCTGGCACTCAGTGCTCATTTCACTGACCGAAACCCACCAGTGTGCAGAGTTTACCTCGAATCTCTGGTGGACAGGAAGTCCGCCCGTCTGTCTCTGAGCAGCTT
Organism: Andinoacara biseriatus; assembly: GCA_015108635.1. Lineage (NCBI taxonomy): Eukaryota > Metazoa > Chordata > Actinopteri > Cichliformes > Cichlidae > Andinoacara > Andinoacara biseriatus. Next base: position 24,078 of record VUQJ01030434.1, read on the forward strand.
AGATCAGTCTCAGCTGTTTCCCCCTTTTTTTTTTTTGTTTATTCCAAATGCTCCGTGACACTGCTCGCTTTCTGCCTTCATAAATCTGCTGACTAAAACACACAGAGATTAATAAATCTGCACACAGGTGTGTGCGCACCAGCAAAGGTGATATGCACACGTAAAAAGAACGAGAGAATAATTTTCAGTCCCAAACAAAAAGAAAGAAGGATGGTGAGAAACTGGAGCTCAGACGGATGTCGTGTCAGTGCGTATCTCTGCATCCACGGGTCAGCTGCGCGTGTCGGTACGGACGCCACCTTTGACCTCTTTGTTTCTGCCCCAGTGTGGGCTGGTTTCATGCCTGCCCCTCTCAGCTCCACAGAGGAGGCTGATTTATCACGAACTCCACAGGACAGCTCCAGAGTTTGTGTTTTTGTTAGCGCTGACATCAAACTGAGGGTTTAACTGCCCCTTTCACTGGGCCGAACGCTTTTTATTGTGTCCTATTGTGTGTTTATTGCGCTTTTATGTGGCGTATTGTGTGTTTACAGTTTTATAGTGTTTCAGCTTACAGTAATGACCCCCAGTAAAAAGTTTACCGAATTTTGAGCTTCAACCACGACATTGCTTTCACCTCTCTGAGTGGATCTTCTGGTTCCTGTGGAAGAAAATGACTGTAAGGAGAAGAGGAAGAGGCGAACACGTGAGCTTCCAGGCAGCTGTGACATCTGAGTCGGGATCAGTCCAGATGGAAACTTATTTATCCCTTTTCCATTAGTTCTGGAGACACTTGTGTGAGCTGCTAACACTCACGGCCGATGAAACCCTGCTGGCAGTTAAATAAACAGTTCACCTGCAAGACGAAAAACATTTCAAAACAGGGATCCTGCGGCTCAAGGCAGATTAGATTTAAAACCTTTTGAACGCTCCTCAGAATTAAATTAAAGACCAGCTCTTCTACAAAGAAGATTTAGGAGGAAGAAAGTAACACCATTACACAAAGATGCCACTTGTTTGTCTCTGTGGTCTCGCTGAGGCTCTTCATCCACAATAAGCCGATGAGAGATGCTGGGGCTGATCTAAATTTGCTCGTGCACAACTGCACAACCGCACAACTGCATGCAAATGTGGGCAATTCCAGAGTCCAGGAAAGATTTCCATTACACTTCCTGCACAAGCTATAGCTCACCTCAGCCATGCTGCAAACACAGCTTGAAGCCAAGTTCTCACTGGGTAAGGCAGGAGGACATATTAAAATACAAAAAAACATGTTTTTATATCCAAAAAACAAAACATGACTGTTTCTGGTTGTGCCATCTGTGTCATTAATGCTTTCTGTTAATTATAGGCCTATAAAAAAAAATCACAGCTATTACAGATTACTTAAAAATTTTACTTTCCACGACAGAAACTATTGATAGAATTCAGCGTCCCACATTTTCAAAGACATTTTAACACTTTTAAAGCCTCTTTTTTTCTTATTTTTTAAATGACTGAATTTTAAATGACTGAATGACTGTATTCAATAACTTTTATGACTTTTTAAGGATCGAATCTCTGGGCAACTCTGTCTAACTGCTCAGTTCATGAATAAACTAAAACGGGTTGAACAGAAAGATTTCTTCACCCTCGTCACTTATTAGTTGTTTTTTCATCCAAAACCTTTAAGAAGTTTTTTTCAGGGAGCTGAAAGTTTCCCTCAGACAATTGTCTGTCTGCGTTTCCACTGAAAGACAAAAGATTAGGCAAAATGAGTCCAGTGACGTAGCAAGAGCTGCTTTTAAACACAAGACTTTATGAGAATGGATTGAGCGGGTTACATCTCTGTTCTCTGTGTCACAGCTTTGGTTACATCTGTGGCAGGATTATGCAGAGGTGAAATGAAAAAATAGAACTTTTTTTTTTTCTTCATTAATTTTAGTTTGCTTATCCACAGTTGTTTCCTTATATCTTTTTTCCATTTGTTCTGCTGTTCTCCATCCATCTTCTGCTGGGTTACTGGCTCATTAACACTATACCCACCTAACTTAGTGTCTCCCATGCAGCTCCCATATAGCTCATCAGGCAGCAAGAGATCTCTAGTGATCACGATCTTCACAAATCTCCACATCATCCCATGAAATGTATGAACGTTTTTTGCCAGGTGCCCCAGGTGCCCCTGGCCCCAACAGACCTTGTGGTCTGTTGGGGCCAGGTGGCATACAGCACATCGCCATCTTTGGGATCCGCGTGTTGTCCATATGGAGGATGTGGCCAGCCAGTCGGAGTCTTCGGCGTGTGAGGATGGTGACGTTTGACTGCACCGCTCCTTTGGAGCACTTCCTCAATTGTAATACGGTCAGTGTAACAGATCTTGAAAATTTCCAGCATTACTGGTGGAAGATATCGAGGTTACTGTTGGTACTGGCTGATTTTTTCTGGGTCTCACAGGAGTAGATGGCTGTCGGGCTCATGATGAAATTGAGTAGCTGGAGTTTGATTTTCAGGGAGATGGATAGGGAGGACCGGATCTTGTTCATGCTCTGAAATACATGATCTTCATCTTCTCAGCGCTGATCCTGAGATTTTTCCAGCTTTTCTTTCCAGGTTGGTTGTCCCATGCTGCAGGTTCGGCTCGTTTTCCTTGAGGAGGGTGATGTCAACTGCAAAGTCCAAGTGGCCGAGAAGGTCTTGGTCAGACCAGTGGATGTCAGCCAAGAACCATCTAAAACCTGCAGGACACCGGCCCTCGAAGCCTGGAGTTGAATACCTCTGGTATTATAGGGCTATAAGTGCTATACATAGCATTTGTGGTGCTCATGTTTTTTGAGTTTTAACTGATCAGAGTTGAGCTCTGGACTTCTCCACTAATGCTAAATCAAGAGGGGAGGTTCCCATGGCAGACAAAGACACAAAGTCGTGAGCCAACCCAAAAACCACCTGATAGTTTAATGATACACATGGAAATCAGAGCAGCTGTCAGCCGTCAAATCTGCAGGTTGTTTCATATTAAAGCAGACTCACAACCTCCCATTAAGCTGTTTCTCGTTCTGCTCGTTTGTCTTTGTTAACCTTAGTATCAGTTAACCTTCACGCAAACACAAATGCAGGTGTTCTATCAGAGGTTTGAACCAGCAATCAACTTCAAAGTGATGCACAACGATTTGCAAATTGAGCAATGCTTCCAGCGTGGAGCCAACTTAAAGATGTTCAGGAAGCTCTGGTTTAAATCCAACATCATCTTCACACACACTGTCCATGAGGAGTCTCACACACACTCAGGGCACATACTCTGAATTATTTAAAGCACAGCTGTCATCATGTGTGAAGTGACAGTCAGCAGCTCTGTGAGGATGTGACAGTGAAATCTCTGTGCCAGGAAGGGCACACATGGACCTTTTTCCACACATAAACTGCTATTTATGAAGGAAGAATGTGCATACAGAAGCCTTTTTTAGAGCAAAGCCTGAAATGGGGAAGTGGAAATGAAAATGACCCGAGACAGAATTTAGCATAAAATAGAACTGCAGAATTATGCAAAAAATGCAGAATTTCTATTGTATTATTAGGTTTTTTTTATGTGTTATTACCACCTGCAGCTGTGTTTAATGGCCACGTGTACGGATGGATGCTTCTCAGTTACGTCTTCCTCCTGAAGTTGTTTTGTTCTGGTTGGTATTTCATACCTGATGCCTCCAAATAAAACACTGTTTTCATCAGATCACAGACGAGTGTGTCAGCCTCACATTAAGTGAAACAGCTTTTCCAGTCGGTGCGTTTTTAGTTGCCATGTCTGATAACTTGCTTTTATAAAGTGCGGGTGTGTCTGCATCCATCCATGCATGGAGATAAGAGGCCAATGCACATGTGTAGACTGTACAATGACTGAGATCATCATAGAAGTGCTAAGACAACAATGCACGTTAATTGCTTTCAAAATGTAAAGAAAAGAAAGTGTATGCACCCAGCAGCAGCTTCTGGGGCTGCAAAATGAACACCTGAGCCAAGCTCCACAAGAGTGTCAACCCACAGACTCAGAAAGTTGATATTCTCATAGACCTGGAAGCTTTGACTGGCAGGTGGGATCAGAGGAGGGCAGCCACTGCTTCACCTCAGCTAATCTGAGCCACTGAATGAGACCTCATGGCTGTTTATTTGTGCTTTTGGAGCATTTTAAATCCAATTATTGGACAGCCCATCCAAGAAGACTGCACTCCAGTTGGGGTGAGTGAAGTTCTAGTATGTTCTAGTATTATTTTAATGTTCCTTAGCACTAATTATACCAGTATCTGTCTCTTCATTGCACCCATACGTTCATGGATGCAGCTCACTAGCTTTAGCTCATAATTTAGCACTCCACCCTGAATGTGGTCACTTCTGACTCCAAAACACCAACACGGCTAAACTTGAGGCTTCATAACAGCAAACATGAAGCAGTGTGTGATATCACAGTGGCAACTTCCATAATATTGTACAGTCTGTGGTTTGCACATCTCTGCCTTTATGGACACACAGTTTGAATCATTGTAAAGCTGCAGAGTTTGATGCATCAGGCTCCCGATGATTTCCTCATGCATGCCACTTGATGCACCTTTTTTTTGTGTGCAAACTGAAAATGGATGAGGATGGGTGGAAACTCAGAAACTGCCTTGAGCTTGAGTTTGTCATCTGAAGCAGGTACTGTAATGACAGGAGGGCAGGCAGTGGCAGAACAAAGCTGTGAGTAAATGAGATGTTCTAACTGCAAACATCTCAGAGGTCAGAACTAAATATCTCACAGAGACGTTTAGAAAACCAAAAATCAACGTTTATGCCACCAAACTTTCCACCTTCACTGACCTGAAATAACAAACAGCTGGAAGCTGTTACCATAGAAACACAGAAGGGTGCTGATGTCACTGCATCCTCTGACATCACTCTGACTTCAGCAGAGCACCTCTCCTTTAAATATCAAACCCGCAGAACTGGACCAGGACTCAAACCAGCAACCTTCAAGGACTTCCTGCCCACTCTGTCACAATAAAACCTCTGACACACACACGCACACGCACAAAGTCCTTAGTGGTGAGGTCATAATACTTTGACGTCACCACCTTATCCTCCTTCATCTCCACCCTCATCATCATCATCCTTTCCGTGCACGTGTCATCTTACCTGTGTCTGCTGGCAGCGCGGGCTCCGTGCGCGTGGCCGTTGGTGTACAGGTTGTAGGACTGTCGCAGCGGGAACGCGCCTTTGGCGTGTCCGCAGGTCCAAAGCACGAGCACAAGCAGCAGCGGGAGCGCGGCCATCCCTCCGATCAATACGCGATCAATACAAAGTATCGATACTTTATCGGAGTCCGATCAGCCCCTCAGCTGGAAGGGAAAACTCCCGTCTCCATGGACACGACAAAAAAAAGTTTCCCCAAAGTCCGTCAGTCCTGCCTACCCATGATCCGGATCCCGATCCAACCAGCCAGACCTGAAGACCAGACCTGAAGCGGAGTCCAGTCGCCTCTGCTCCGCTCCGGGCCCCGCGGCTCCCCCGCCTTTAATCCGCTTTTAATGCCACTTTATTCCGGCTCGACGTGGTCCCGGTTGGCCCATCAGAACTTTTCTTGAGAAACAAAGAGAAGAAAACGTTGCGACAGACTGAACCGAGACCAGCTGCTCCTCCTCTTCATCACGCCGCCCCACCGAACTGTCTCCGCCCCTCCCGGAGGAGAAACCAGACCCGCACCCACACCTGAACCAGGACTGAGTTCAGTGATGAAACCGGGAAAGCACACGGAGCTCTCCAAGGACCGGCCCGCTGCTTTTACGCTTTGCTCTGCGCTTTTCCCGCGTGCTTAAACACTCACACGCACATATGAATATATTAATAAAGTTATTGTAAATCAGTAGAATCTAATTCTATTTTGCTCGATTTTGTTGTTTGTCAGTTTGCCGTGAATAACATTTAACTGTGATTTTGTGTGTTTGATCATTTGAAGCTCCTCAAGATCAAAATCAGCAGTTCATGTTTTTTTTTTCTCGCAGTTTAAACTTAGCTTGCAGAAAATTATATCAGAATTTTTCTCTCGTTTCGGTTTCATATGAGCGAAACTTTCTAAATACTTTAAAACCACAGAGCAGAGTGCGACTCACTGCGGGTCAGTGACGGCCTGAGCTGCAGAAGATGTTTCACGTTAGCAAGTTCTTGGTCACATTTCGGTGATAAAGTCGGTGCTTCCTCAGTTTTTACACGGAGCAATCACAGCTGTTCACATCTGCAGCCAACAACTGCCGCTGCTTCAGGCGCAAGTTCATGTTTTCTCACCCTGATTCATTTATTTTAGGAGCAAATATGTGACCAGAGTTTTGTTGAACGTTTGAGTTTTGCGATGAACCTCGAGGACACCTGAGTATGTGTCTGTAATTAGTTTATTCATGTGATGAGTCGGAGGAACAGAAACGTGTTTTACAAGCATTTAAAAAAATAAAAAGTACATCCTGTAACGTGACACTGAAGATGTTAATGAACGTTTGATGACACTCAGACCAGAAAACATCCTGCAGGCTTCCTGAGGTTAAAGGATGTTTTACATCTGCTCTCCTCAAAATAGTCCAGCATGACACTAACTTTCACTAAGTGATAACCCCTCATATCACTCCATTGTTGCACTGTTTTTGCTCCCATCCGGTCCTCCCACAGACCCCAGTGTGGTCACCTGAGTTCTTAAAAGTTTGTCATTTGTTCATTTTTTTTCATTTTGCTTTAGTTTTCCTTTGTTTCCAGGTTTGCTCCTTTCTGCATCTTTAGTTTTTGTATTAGTTTTACTCTTGTTATTATTACATGTGGGGATTTTTCAGTGTTTTCAGAAGTGGTATTACAACACAATCACAGCACTTCGCGCAGGCAGCTGACTCACAGTCATGTCGACATCCAGACCCGGGTAAACATCTGTACCACAGCTGCCTCGTGCTGGTTCTGTTGACAAATGGACAACAATTAAAACTAAACCCATTTCCTCTCATTTATTTTATTAGATTATAGTGAGTTTGGAGGCACACAACACATAGACTGTATTTAAAAGATGGACACAGGTCCAGCTACAAAGCCTTAACCTCAGAGACCATCACTTCACCATCACTGCTGATCAAGGGGTGATTCTAACCGTGAAACCAAGTCGCGCCTTGTTTGTGGTCACCACATTGGTTGTGTCATGTGCCAACTGTGATGTCACCACTGCACTCTCATTGGCCAATGATTGATTTTATTAGTCAGGGAGCATGTCCTCATTTATCATCCTTGCTGACTCTAATAATGACCATAATTTACAAAATAAACTTTCTGTTTTAGTCAGCAGGGTGACTGAGCCCATGAAGTCATCAGAACGCAGCTAAACACAGAGACAGCAAAGCAAATCTCTACAAACACAACAAGAGTTTCACGTCTTTGCATCGTCAGACCCCTTTGAAAGCAATATAATACAACTCAAGAGGTTAATCCCAATAAACATATATTATACTCTGCTTCATCTAAAATAAATCTCAGCAAACAGAACAACTGTGTGCTGATGTTTGTCAGTCACTGCAGTGCAAAGCTGCAAAAAGCTGGAGGCTTTAATCAGGTCTGATGAAGGCAAACAGGGTGAGACAGAGACTGGCTGGTACTGTATAACCACCATTAGTTTCATTTTTTCATAGCTGCAGGGATTCGATTTCTCAAACCAAAGTTTCTGCTGCAGAACTGCATCATTTTAATTCAACACCAATTCATGGCCTAGTTTTCCCGGGGATTTGGGATGCAGAGCTGAGACCTTCATCTGCTTCTTCTTCTGATTTTCTTCCTGCTGAGAAACTGCAGACGCTGCAAATTCTGCTGTATTCTGAATGGGGCCATCATTTACTATATACGCATCATGCTGTATTAAAAATGACCTAAAACTAGTGTTTGAGACCATAATTAGGAAAGTGTTTACTGCAGTGAGGGCTGTTTTCTCACAGACTTTTATGCAAATGGAAGCCTTTTTGCAATGAGAGGAGTGGCCCCCTGCTGGCTATGAGAAAGAGTGCACATTTCTGCATATTGCATCTTTTATATACAGTCTGTGGTCATGCAGCAGCCAGTAAATAGCAGATACCCAAAAATATAACATTTCACCAGACGGACATCTTTAGAAACTGCCAAAAACAACAACCAGCAAACAAAAAAAGTGACAACAGATGCAGCAGAAGTGTTTCTCCCGCAGGTGCCTACTTACCCATAATGCACCACTGGCTGGTAGACTGGGGTGTGTGCTGGCAGCAGTGTTTGTAACGTCACACTTCAGATCAGAGACTTTTATCAGTTTGTATCTGACAGCAGCAATGCTGACCAGCGCTGACTCAGGAAAGGAATAATAATGATGGCGAGCATATGGAAAAATATCTGTTTGGCCGAACGTCGACGAGCCCCCACCTGCCCAAACACTGATGCAAAATGTTTTCCCTGACAGGAACAACAGAGTGAGGTAGAGAGTTAAAACAGGACTCTACAATGGAAACACACTTTATCAGATCTCATAAATCATGTGGTGACCCCCCCTTTCTCCTCAGGCTCAGACCACCCAGACTCCATCACTCGCGCTAACCACTGTTTTCGGTTTTATGAGGCTCTTTTTAAATGGAGTTTGTATTAAACACAGTCACATTCCTGAGTTAAAGCCTCAGGTGAGACACAGAGAGCCGTACTCCCAACCACACAGCAGCCATACTGGAAGCATGGCCTGTTTTTTACTTCTTTTGAATAAGCTAGTATAAAGTTAATAATGTCCAGTGTTTGTTCTTTATTTCCTGTATATATTCATGGTGTTAAGGAAGGCAAATGAAAGTGAATTTACCTGTACAGCTCTTTAACTGTAGGTGCTTTTAACAGCATAGTCTCAGCTGACCTGTTTAATGCTAAACCGTTAAGACCTCCATCTTTCCCAAACATTTAGAGGATTCTCTGTTCTGTTATGGATAACCTACAACCATCAGTCCACACGGGTTAGCTTTATTTAAGTTATCCTTTAATAGGGGCGATGCAGTTTAACATAGTTTAAATGCAGAGCATGAAACGGATGTGTCGCACAGAGAGAGTTCATAATACCATCCAACCAATCAGCCGTCTTCCTTTACTTATCCACTCCAGGATTGTGGTACCTGCAAGTTCTCCCCATAATCTGTACAGATGCA
>VUQJ01030435.1:8943-26701 GCA_015108635.1 Andinoacara biseriatus
GAAACCAGAGACGTTTCCCTCTCTACCCCCCCCCCCCCCCCCCCCCTCTTTTTTTTTTTCTTTCTCATGTTTTTTTTTTTTTAATTTTTTTTTTAATTATATAAATTTTTTTTTTTTTTTTTTTTTTGTAAAAAAATTTTTTTTTTTTTTTTTTTTTTTGCTGGTAAACCCACATATTAAATGCATGTTGGCGTCGTTTGGAGTTGATATTTGGTAAATTTTCATCTTCACTGCAGAATAATTATTATTTTGTGAGAGTTCCAAATGTTACAAATACAGAAGGTAGCGTGACAGTCGTGCTGAACATAAACATCATTACCAGCTAGTGTTCTGGTAAGCTGTCAAAATTCATGTACTACACTATATGTGTATAACACATAGTGTACTGACTGAGACCGTACTCGGAGGAGTATCCAAATTGGAAAACACTAAGTCTGTTGCAGCATCACTTCTGTGTTAAATTGGGGAAGAGTGCAATTAAAGAGTCAAGTAAGGCAGGTTTTATAAATCACTGCGTCTTTAGTAAAGACGGAGGCATTTAAACTACCCTAACATTTCCAGTTTCAGCAGGGTAATCTTATGTCAGGCTGGCAGAGAGGCAGTGAGAGACATTTTCTTGCCGGTGGAGGTTTGGCCTTTAAAGGGTTAAATGTAATGAGACCCTGCAGCTATTAACAGTTTACAGAGATCTCCAACATCTGCTCCCAGCAGACCAACAGCAGTTGTCTCCCTCCCTCTGTCCCCACTCTGACACACACACAGATTCACACACACCTGTCACCAGTCCTCAGGACGCTCCAGCTTGGACTGGAGTGGTTCCCTGACAGCAACTTTTAGCATGTGTAGTACACATGAAGATTAACGGATGAGAAATTTGCTGTTAGCAGCAAATTAATCCCAAACTGACCGCTCAGAGCACTTAGATATTTAATCCAACTGTTCGCCAAATCTCTGACTTCTCCTCCAAATCCCCGAGTGTCTTTTGTTCTGCACTCACTGGTGTCCAGTTAAAGAGCTCAGCTGAGATGTTTTTGTGGTGACTGAGGCAGTATTAAGGCTTTAATGTCAGCCTAATCAGTCTGTTTTCCTCACAGTAGACCAATCCTACGCAGTGCTTATAGCTTGGTGCTTCCCTCTGTAGCAGCAGTAATCATTTTGTACACCTTCATGCTTTAGCACGTGCTCCTGCAGGATGCTACACGTCTAATTAGAGAGTGATATGTATAGCTGCCTCTTTATGCTAAGCCTTTACAAAGTATGTGAAGTCCCATTGACCTTGGACTGGTATTATTTGAGTGTGAGCTGTGACACTGTCCTTTAAGAAGTCATTAAGACAAATTCCTGTACATTGTGTGCTCTGTGTAGTTTGAGTTTGGACCATATCCAGCCACTTCTGTGGGTTTAGTTCCCTCTGTGGCTGCTCATACTGCAAACGATGAGTGTCCAGTGGCACAGGGCATGTTATAGTTGTGTTATAAGCTTGGTGACTGAAAGTGGTCATAACAGTTTGGATTTTAATTGAAAGAAAAATAATCGGCTTTGCTTTTTGTATGTTTGTAAGAAACTTCATCCAAAAGCCTGACCATGCAATGATGCATGTCCGGTGACTATTAAGATGTTCCTCTATGTGTCTTTATCAAGATGTTCTCACACGCTCCCCTCATCCCTCCCTTCTGTCCCGGCGACGCTTTAAAATCCATTTAGCTAATCACCATGTGACCACTGTTGGCCTTAAGGGAGGTGAATAGAGAGGTCATCCTCTATAAAATCTCAGCGCTGGGTGACAGACAAGTCTGTGACCCAGCTCTGTTTCACTGAGGTCAGGGGTAACAGTTCAGTCCATCTTAATGCCACAAATTCCACTGCCCGTGTCACCATGCTGCACACTACAAAAAAAAATATCCATCTTAAAATGTATCCAAATAATTTCCATAATGGCTAAATTTGCTCTAAAATATATTTACGCTGGCAATCTAGTCACATTATCCTCAGTTAAGTTGACTGATGTGCCAAATAGTGTTATATAATCATTTAATTTTCAACAGTTTTTTTCTCAGGTCCTCCTTTTTTTTGTTCCTGCCATATGCTCGTGGTTGTTGGTGTTTCTGCAGTCCGCAAATAGCCTGTCAGTCAAACTCTGAGACAAACTAAAGCTCGTCTTTATTCTTTTATCATGCATTTCTGTGTATGAATTTATTTATTTTTTACCCTTTTAGCCACAGTGGCTAATCCTGGCCAACTTCATGATAATTAGAACAATAGAAATGCTTCATGTGAATTTTAGTTTCAGGCAGTAACACTCAGAAGGAGCCAAACGTTCTACATATCTGCTCGTATAAACTCCGTTAATTAAATTATTCATTTTCACATGAATCTTCTTCTCCACTTACATATACAAGTGTGCAAAGAGTCCAGTCAGTGGAAACCAGAAACAAAAAAAACACGTAGTATAAAATAATAGTAGTGAGTAGTATCATTACTAACAGCTGAAGTTTGAATATTTGCCTTAATAGAAACATACTCAGAATACAACAGCTGCCTGTGATGAGTTCATCTTGGTAGGTTGGGGGAGGATGGTGATGTTAGGGGGGGGGGCTCCAAATCCTGACAGCCTAACAATGGCCTCCTAAAGACTGTTGCTCCAACAGGTCCTCAAGGTGAAGTCGCTTCCTCCAGCATCCATACTGAAATGACAAGATCATTTTTGACTTGACAGCCATAGTTAATTTTGGCTGAATGAATTGGCTTTGGATGGGTGGTGGAATGATTTTGTCACACGCGTCTCAGGACCGGGAGTGTGTTTGTGGGGACTGACTTGCTAACTGATCCGTGCTGATGGGCACAGTGGAGTCCGCTCCGTGTAGCATTGCCCACCAACCAGATTGTCATTTTCTCCAAGTGCCTTCAGAGCTACAGAAGTGTGAGAGAAAGGTACTGACTGAGCGGACCATTAAGGCCCATTAGCCACCTAGAGAAAATACCCCCTGTCTTCACACTGGAGTACTTGAAAACGGCCTTTCTGAGGATGTACTACATTCAGCTTCAGTGTTAATGCTTTCTGTTCTAGGAGGTAATGTAAAATGCTGACACCACCAAAGTGATTGTTTAATTTATAGAAGAGGATCAACAAAATGATACATCTGCTCCAGCGTCAGTATTTGATATTCAGTCTAGAGGTCCGTGTATTCGTACACTGACACCTTCGTCCCCAAGCAAGCTGGAGGCTGTTCAGATATTCAGCCTTGCACGCACTTTGCAGAACTAAACAACACACTTGTTCAAACTAAATGAAACTGAAAATAGGAATAGGATGTGCGGCTCATTTATAAAATGGAAAATAAAATTCCAGCATTGCGATGTGCCGGAGCTTTGTGCGCCTTCCCAGCCAACTGTGGCGCTCCTTATTATGGAGGCCAGGCCCTAAAGGTTAAAGTTCACCTCTCTATTGAGCCATCAGATGGAGGTGGCAAGCGATGGGCGTGTTGTCAGCCCATTGAGCCAGCCTGAGTCTTTGACAGCCAGAGCCACTGCTGTTGTGTGCCACCACATACGGCGAATGGGATTTGTGCTAAATTGTGGCGGCACAAGCAGGACTAAAGTTGACAATGTAATTATTGTGTTTCATTCCTTCCAGGTCGCTCAGCACTTAACTGATTTTTCAATCCCCGTTTTGACAGCTTTCCAAGACGGGGCTCTTAAACTGGCTCCACACTGTTGCTTTTTAAGACTTTAAGCACTTTAAATCCTTGTTTTTTCCACTCCAGATTTTAACACAGCCTGGATTGTGAGTCTCAGTAGGCCATGCAGGAATTTCTACGCATTGCAAGATTATTTTAGGAGTCTTTTTCATTTTAGACCCGCCACAGTTCTTCACTTTTTTTCCCTTCACAGATCCTGGATATGCAAAGACGGATGATCCTATTTGTTTGGGGGGGGGTTGCCCAGTTTTTTAAATGTTTTTGCTTTGAACTCAAACACTTCCAACTTTACGGTCTTCTTCTCTGTGGTGGCGCAGTGTCTTGCAGAGCTAAGCGCAGGCGAAAGACCCACAAACTCTGCCAGCTTTAATAGCAACCCCCTTAGGGCCGCATCTCTCTGCTTCTGCCTCCTCTGTGGGGCAAATTAGACAGTAGCACAGATCCGGGCCACTGGTCTGCTCGGACACACTCATAAATTCTGGTAACTGGCCCCGCTGGTTCTGACAGGGCTATTTTGCGAGGTGAAGAAGGAGAGTTTGGACTATAAAGGGAACAGAGCTTCCTGTGTTTTCTCAGACAACTAATACACTGCAAAAAGTGTCTGCGTGCGTCTTTTACAAGTCTTTTAAGCTCGTTCAGAGTCCAGAATCCTTGTTTTGATGAAAAGAAGCGAGCGAAGCCGCCAATAGGATGAGGTAACTAAACTGTTTTGAATGTGTGAAGCAAAAGGAAATATCTTAAAAGGAAGTTGACTTTGCCCCAAGATATTTTAGAGACAAAATTAACAGAATACAAATTTCGACCCGCTTCTCGTCCCTTCTCAGACCCCTGAAAAGTTGGTAATGTCTCTTTCAAATGCGTACTTTTTGCAGTGTAAAACTGCCTGTCCATTCCCATGGCATGCGTCTCTCTGTACAGCCACAGCCAAAGCCCTAAAACCTTTAAAGCCTCGTATGACTCTAATGTAAGCTGCTTAATAATTTAATTCTGGTTGGAATCTGGCATGATTGGAATGGATAGGATTATCACATTTGGGGACTAATGCTGTGAGTTCAACAGGGGTCAGCCAGTGTAACATGGTAATAAAAGCTAGTGAGGGGTATTTAGAAAATAATGAAAAGTGCCACGAGGAATTGAAGTAGAATGCCACTCAGAGTTAATTATTCCTACAGACAAGAAACCCAGTTTCAGTGACCACAATGTTCGTGGCAGTTTAAACACTTTAAAACCAAGTCTATGAATCAGTCACAGGTCTCTTCAGATAGGTGTAACATCAGAATCTACAAAGTAAAAACAGCTGTCATATAAACATAGTTGTGTAAAAGCTGAAGTCAATGTTAAGAACCAAAATCACGCCTCTGGTTGCAGTCTCTCTCTGTATCTCTTGGTGGTCTTGGCCTCCGCTGAGCATGAACTTACGCTCATATTTTACCACCTTTTCGCTTCCCTCCGCATGTGTCGCCATGTTTTTCTTCGCCCTCCTCTCGGCTCAGCTCGGTCCCGGCGACCACAGCACAAGGCGTCACTCAGCTGCTCATGAGAGCAGCCATTGACTTCAGTTTGACTCCCGTCTCTGAGAGGGGTAGACGGGGTGGAGCCAGCCTCTCCGAAGGACAATTTGCCAGCGTTGAGCGGGCGGCCTGGTCTATGTTACCATGCAACTGCAAAAAGCACACTCAGGCATAATATTTACACTGTTACATTATTTTCCGTATACGCCTCCAAGAGTGGGAGTCAAGAAGTGTATACTGTGGGACAGGGAGAAGAAGAAGGGGAGGAGAGTGTGATTCTCAGCCTACAAATATATGTATATATATACGTTCTGTGAATGGCTGGCTGCTCACCAAAATGTGTGGGGTTAAATGTTTGCGAAAACATTAAACCTTCTCTGGGTCGGCACATTTTCCTTTGCGGGTGATGTTAAGTGTTCCACCCTGAAAAGCCTCCTGCTTGACATCACTTACTCCCGTCGTTAGTAATTCTGACCTCTTACAGACGAGTTCACGCTGCTCTCGTCTCACAGCGCTGAGCACAGCGGCGGTGTCTGTGTCGCACGTTTCCACTTAAACTGTGGAGGTCATTCCTCTTAGCCCACGGAGACTCTGCCTATCGATGCTTAGCAGGTCCTCTCTTCTCGCCTTGCGGTGCTGGGCCACTCACACACTCACCCTTCCTACGAGCAACTTCTGAATCCATCAAGTTAGTATCTGTCTGCTGCTGCCATCCAGCCACACCTGGTTTGAATTACGGCACAAAATTCACCGCTCAAGTCTCCGGGGATGGATTGCTCCTGAGTGGCACAGTGGAACCACTTTCAGAGGCACATGAAAATCCTGTCTGCCTTTGCTGCAGACAGAGAGAAGGAAATATTTTTAAGAGACTTCTGTCCTATTTGAAAACATCTTATTTTATTAAATCATGATTTCAGTAAGTTCAACTGGTTTCTCAGAATTGAGGGGCGATGTTTCGTTCTCTTTCCAATGTTCTCGTCATTCTTGCATTTTGAGATTTTGAAAAGTCCATTCCTTTAAATTTCTTCATAGCCACAAAATGATACCTGATGATGCCGCCCTCTGTTGCTCTCCTTGCAGTTTTCCTCGGTGCTGCGGGCACACGGAGCAGTTTCCCATTAAGACGTTTACACCACGTCAAAATATTGTTTTCCACTAATCAGGTCTGCTCTGCATCAAGCAGTATGCAGTTAATAAAGAAAGGTTAAAGTTGGATTATCATTTGAAATGTTTGTTCAAATGGGTTTGCACCTCAGTAAACATGCACTGCACAAAGGGCTCTCTTGTTTACCGAGCGGCCTGCTCTGTGATGTTTTATACCAAAGGATATCAAAGGAAGGCCTCGATCTGACAGCAGAGAGGACGGTTTTCTCTGGATAGGCTCATGTAAACTCTTATGTGCAATTAGAAGTAATAGCTGATATTTATTGGAACCATTTCTCTGTGCTAACCCTCTAATTCTGGGATTTATCAAACATAGGAATATACTAAATGAATATTTGTGTGTTGCTTGAGTTTCGGGCATGAAAGCAAATTCCCCCAAAGACTTCTGCATCCTCGTTGTGTTTTAATGCAATACACTGAATATTCTCTCCTGTCTGTCATCTTCCCAGCTGAGACACCAGCAGTGGAGTCTGGTGATGGAGAGCGCCGTGCCGTCTGACAGGGGAAACTACACCTGCGTGGTGCAAAACAAATACGGCTCCATCAGCCACACGTACCAGCTCGATGTGCTCGGTAAATGTTTATTTTCACTTCTGCTATGTAAGCAACACGTAGCACATATAAGCGCTTTAAAAAACACACAAGATTTGCAAAAATGTTTTTTTTAAAAGTTATTTTTAACGCTGCTTTATGTATAAATTTCCCACAGGGTATTATTCCCACACGAGTTCTACTAATGACTTTATCGTTTTTTTTTTTTTCCTCCTCAGAGCGTTCACCTCACAGGCCCATCCTCCATGCAGGCCTGCCAGCCAATCAGACAGTGGTAGTGGGCAGCAATGTGGAGTTTCATTGTAAGGTTTACAGTGACGCCCAGCCACACATTCAGTGGCTCAAACACATCGAGGTCAATGGCAGCCGCTTTGGCCCCGATGGCGTTCCCTACGTCGACGTCCTAAAGGTGCGTCTGTAGCTCAGCGCTTTACATTTCTAATGATCCTGGGTCTCACTGCCTGGAGTCGATTTCAGTCTGTGATCATTTTACTTGTAATTAATCTCTCCTAATATTTGCGTTTTAATGAGCTTATACAGTAGGTGGGTCTGTGGGGCCCACAGGCTCTTTTCACTACAGCTTATAAGCGAGGAGCTCATTCCTCAAACGCGTCACAGCTTCATTATGGAAAAGAAAAAGCTGCTCACCTGCATTTTTGCAACATCCCACAGCATATAAAAATGTACTCTCATAAACCTAATAATAGCCCTGTAAATAATTTTCTGTACTAAACCGTGGCACCTGCACTGCTGCAGTTTATTGTAGTGCTGGCCTGAGCAAAGATTTTAAACTGGTGAAGAGAGATTCAATTCAGTTATCGTTAGAGGGTTTGGGGTTTTTTGTAAAGAGGACCTTTTTCTTATATATATGCTGTTATAAGTGGATGGGTAAAAAAATGTGTTCATGTTTGGCCCTATGCCCTTTACTTGCTTGGGAAAGACCTGTTCAATTATAAATAAAGCAAGGAGAGCATGTCTTCCTGGCTATCATTTTCAGATGCCCCCTGTACACTAATCAGATATTGTTTGTCTTCAGTTTTTGTCATTGCATTTTAATCACATACATCCTCATGAAGTGTGAAATTATTAGGAAAGGTGTGCAGTCCTCAGCCATGTTTGAGAATAAAGAAGAAATTCCTCACCGAGAGAGGGCAACACCCGCTGTGAGGCATATCTTTTGATTTGGGGTGTAGAAGGGAAGACTCCTATTGAAAAACCAAGAGGGCTTAGCTGTCTCATTTGGACTCCCCCTTTTTTTTCTTTTTTCTGCTTCGAGAGAGAGAGAGAGAGGGAATAAAACAAACATCTGGTTTGGACTAAGTTAACTGCTGTGGTGGCGGCAGTGCAGGGAGAGAGACGGGCTCCTCTAACCGCCACTGCCGTCAGATGTGCTGCGTCGCGTGGTTTGAGGAGGAGGAGAGAGGAAAAAGGGAAGAGGCAACCAAAAAAGCTATGGAAAAAATTAGTGAAGGAACACAAGGAAGGGCAAAGTCAGCAGGGAGAGAGAGAATGTGTGACAGATTGGTGGGTAAAGATGGAGAGAGAGGGTGAGAACGAGGGACTGGGGTGTTAGAAGAGCAGGGAGAAAGGCTGAAATAAGATGTGAACGCGAAGCGAGGGATAGAAGCTGAGCAAAGTGGATAGAGAGACAAAAGAGATGAAGGAGAGACGGGAGATGGAAAAAAAAAATCAAGATATTAGATTTTGCATATGAAATCTTCAGAGTTCAAAGTAACTATCAATGCACACGAGTGTTCTCAGGTTGCTGACAAGATGGATTATTTTGCAGTTGAAGCCTTTGAATGATAACCCTCCGGAGCTGAAGAGATGATCGAGGCCTCGGCTTCTAATCTTAGCGTATCTTCACAATATGCACACTGGGCTTGGAAAGTTTAGTTTATTAAATTTTAATGTCAAGTGAGTTTTTTTTTTTTTTTTTGTTTTTTTTTTCTTCAAACGACTTGATATTAAATAAATACTTTCACTTTGCTTTCACTTGAGCCCAAATCTGTGGGTATAGTGTTGATAATGGATATGGCTGTGAATACAGTATGTTACCAGATCTAATTGTCTTCATAACTTTCATTAAAAAAAGAAAAAAGTGACTCAAACACAAGATCAGCACATAAATTGTGCAGCAAATTTTAGAAATGTGGGTCTGAGAAGGTGGTGACAGACTAGGAAAAAAATGGGGATAAAACAGAAAAGGACTGAGAGACAGAGAGAAAGAGAGAGGCCAACAAAAAGAGAGAGATGGGTGGGGGGGGGCAAGACTGTCAGCCCAGACTGCGGCTCCACGCTCTATTTTCGACTACCGCATAATTGAAACAGTATTTACTGAGATTTGTGTGTGCCTCTCTCTCTCTCTCTCTCTCTCTCTCTCTGGGCCCACCACAGTTCATTCAGGCATGTTATGTTCTCTCATGTGTGGCATATACTATAGGAGGTAAATACAGCTTAGGGTGAGAGGAGGGGGTCAAGAAAGAATTTTTCTTTTGTCTTTTTTGTTTTTTTTTTGAGAAATGCCTGAATTGCTCTTTTGATGCCTGGAAAAAGAGTTAACGATGAGTGACTCGCCCTGCACGGGGAGGGAGAGGGAGACGTCTGGAGCCAAGCCCTGGATGTTCATTAAGCAACTATAAAACACGATATGTTTTCTCCTTTATGTGCCAGGCCCGTTTAATAATTTAGCAGCAGTTTCTCTGCTAGCGGAGCAACCGATTTGAGCGCGGATGTGTACGTTATTGTTTATGCACGTAAGGTTGCACACTTTAGGAAGGCTGACATAATGTCATGCCTTTAATCTACCAACAGACAGCACATGTTACTGCGAGTCTGAGTCTATATATGTGTGTGTGTGTGTGTGTATGGCGTCCCTGTTGTGTGTTTACAGGTTTGCTCTTATGCTGAGCTCCGTGTCTGCGCCTCAGCAGCCAGGAATTGGCATAGCTTAGCATAAAGACTGGAAACTGGTGCAAACTGCTAGCCTGGCTGTCTCACAGGTTCTAAAATAAATCCACCATTAATTACAGCAGCAGCTTATTTGTTAGAAACCATGTGGAGCTATTATGCATGCTTTTCACTATTTTCTGTCACTTCCATTACAATGGTGGATCCTCGTGTTAAATGTGGCCAAGGCTTCAAATGATGAGGTCAGTGGATGTACATGCCACACACATCCCCGTGAGCCAAATGCCTCAGACTGCATCAGACTTCTTTAAACACTCAGTTTACTCTTTGTTCGTTATGATGTGATATGATAACACACGGATCTGATCTGTGAGATCTCGTCTTACATGGGGCAGTCAGGAAGAAGAAAGTTTGTCTTAAAGGGAGGAAAGCTAGATAAACTGGAGGTCTGCAAAGCCCAGTGCAAGACAACAAACAGCAAAATGTATTAGCTGTAAAAACCAATATACAGTACTTCTCTTAGATGTGTGTGTAGTCTCTAGGTTTGCATGTTGTCACAATGTGTTTTTGCAGGAACTGTGAAGGCCTCACTCTGCCTTTCAATTTTCCCTTTACAGAGTGTTGTCAGTAAACACACTGAGACCCACAGTAAGTTGAAACTGTCCAACGTGACAGAGAAAGACGCTGGGAAGTACTGGTGTCGCGCCTCAAACTTTGTAGGCAAGTCAGAAAATGCTTTCTGGCTTAACGTGCACAAACCAGGTAAATCCTGAACTCTGGACAAGAACCGCCGTCATCACATTCGATCTTGTGCTGCTCGTCTTCCTCTCTGTGCTGTTCCTCTTGGTTGTGGGTTTTTAACTGGCTCACTGGCTTGCTAATAGGATAAACACACTTATGTACACACACATTCATCAGCGAGGTTTGAGTTCAAATGCTGGCAGTTTGTTAGCTAATGGCCATCATCCATTTCAGCTCCCAGTGCCTCTTTGTCTTCCTTCTCAATCAATAACAGAAAGACAATATTGCACTATTAATTTCTGCAAAGGCTTCAAGAGTCTCACCGTCGCACATCCAAAAAATACCTTTACACCTAAACACACACACACACACACACACACATTAAAGTCACACAAAACCTCCTCTGACCAAGGCCGGTATTGATTTCTCTGGGAGAGCGTTCTCCAGCTATATTAATGTACTTTTATATGAGAGCATGCAGCATAGTCTGGATGTCAGTGTTCATTACTGAGGCACGGGGAATAAGTCCTCCACTAAGCCACATCAGACTCTGCCTTTGAATCAATCTAACCTACTGGCCGTCACTGCAAACAACATTTGAAGAAAGGTAAAGCGCAACTGCAGTGATGCTCTTTTTAAATTTACTTCTAAGCAGTTCAGCTGAAACATCGTTTTGGTAAGG
The DNA here is from genome assembly GCA_015108635.1 of Andinoacara biseriatus. Classification (NCBI taxonomy): domain Eukaryota; kingdom Metazoa; phylum Chordata; class Actinopteri; order Cichliformes; family Cichlidae; genus Andinoacara; species Andinoacara biseriatus. The sequence goes on from VUQJ01030435.1 coordinate 20,202, forward strand.
GCATCGTGTTTTAGCAAACTAAAGATTTCCTGTTAACATAAAATGGACCTTGGTGTTCATTTGAAAATGTAAGGGATCCTAGATTAAGCCTTGAGGCATTTCTAGATTAAATACTGATGAAAAGATGTAAGTCGTTTTCCTTTATTGTATACACACAAAAAACATTTCATAAGCAAGTCCAAATCAAAGAAAAGCACTTACTGTTCACCATGATAACACCATTTTCACTCTGACTTCATGTACATGGTTCAGTTTAAACTCACTGGTGTTTTTGGCGGCAACACAAAACTCTCCATATTAAAAAAAAAAAAAAGTTTACAGAAATCTGCAAGAAAGATTTTTGTTTCAGTTAGAAAACTGTTATGATACTTCCGCCAGTTCCAAATTGAGCTGTGGGTGCCGGTATCTTAACATTACATATATGAAAGCAAACAACTGTCTAGAAAAATGGACCTTGAGCCGAGGAAATTGTTGCTATGAGTTCACTTATATCAAAGAGTGCCTGTGGCATTAGGCTGAACCAACAAGCTTCTTTCACAGCGTGGTGTAGGTGCTGCTTGGGTGTTTTCAGGTGGTGGTGCTGACAACAGCAAGAAAACAGGACTTCTTCAGAGTTCTCCATCCTGCCTTTTCCTTCAGGGTGCATTTGGTGTTTCCTCTAAGAGGCTTTCAGCTTATGACATCTCTTTTCTCTCTCTCTCCTCTTTCTTATCCCCCTCTCATCCTCCACAGACGGCTGGTATTAACACTACAGATAAGGAGCTAGAGGTTCTCTTCTTGACCAATGTGTCTTTTGAGGATGCGGGCGAGTACACTTGTCTCGCAGGGAACTCTATCGGCTATTCTTACCACTCTGCTTGGCTGACGGTGCTTCCAGGTATATTCCTCACTCTGTGGCTCCATTTCTCCCACCTGTATCACCCGAAATGTTAGAAACTCCATGAAACTATAACTTTTGTTTTGCTCTGCAGCACAATATTTAACATCAATTTTCAAACCTAATTATCATAGATTGCTACTTGTAAGCGCATATTTTAAGTACGCTGAAGCTTCGTCATCGCCCCTTTAATTGAACGAACCGAACGCGCAATCCATCCTTCACTGAAAGGCGCTTTTTAATCAGAGCACATCGTCTGTTCAAATGTCTCAAGGCTATGAGGCAATTTAACGACATTTCAGCGTTTGGTGTTCAAGACAATAATTACCTCCCTGAGGAAAAGCGTATCACAGGTGCAATTACCTGCTGAAGGATAAAACTACAAGATGATCACAGCGCAGGCTGCTGCCTCGACCCGCAGTGTGAAGGCAAAGTTTCAGTGAGAAACGACAAGTTTCTGATCCGTTTCTCTTTTGATTTATGGCTATTAAATCAAAGAAAAATGCTCCCTAAAAATCCATTTGGTTGAAATGTGCTGCTGAACAAACCAAGCTATTTACTGAGAGAAATTTCTGTGTAAAATTTGACTTTCCATATTTTTAACCACCCCTCTCCTCCTAAAGCAGTGAGCCCAGAGAAGGAAGACTACTACGCCGACATCCTCATCTACGTGACGGGCTGCGTGCTCTTCATCCTCGCCGTGGTCATCGTCGTCCTCTGCCGCATGAGGATGACCACGCAGAAGACTCTACCCACGCCTCCGGTGCAAAAGCTGTCAAAGTTCCCCCTCAAGAGACAGGTAACAGAAAGTAGATACAAGATTTGCATAACACTTTCCCCAAACTTTCCCTCTGCTTGTCTGTCTAATTCCGCTTTCGGCATAATAAAGCAGGTCAAACTAAGAAGAGAAGAGCGTGCAGTATCTCTCGTTTGAAGTTTGAAAGCAGATGTGAACACAGGAATAACAGACCCAAGTATAAATTGGATGAAGACGGTTACTATAAGTCTGCCTGTCATGGATTTCTTCCTGCCCTGCTGTTTTAATGGTGCTGTGTTGACGATGGAAGGCAGCACTCCGGTGACATGTGTTCACATTTATCTTGGAGCAGATTCAGTTCGGGGATATTTATGCCCTCCTGCCACTGTCAGTGTTAGTTTTAGATTTCACTCTGAGTGTATCACACACACTCTCCTCAACTGTTTGCACAGAAACATCGAGTGGAGCAGCTGCATTGCCTTCAGCTTGTACCGTGAAGAACTCTTCACGACATTGTGTCCCACTGTGGGGCTGACGAGCCTCAGCTTCAAGACTAGGCTCGGCTAGATCAAGATCAGGCTCATCGTGCTCAGTTTAATGTTAAGCAAGCTGTACTGAAATTAAAGCAAGTCTTGAGGGCTGAAGGAATAATTTCATATTTTGTAAAATATGGTTGTGCACTCTCCCCAGAAGAGTTGAGTGAGCGGATTGTCTCTTTATGTAAACACAAAGCTAGACTAAAACCTGCAAGACACTATGAGCTACAGCCCGACTAATACAGGATTCAATTCAAAAATCTAATATACAGTACCATTCATTTGGACACACTCACCTATCAACTTTCATCTGAAACAAGCTTTTTTTTCTTTTTTTTTTACCTTTGCTTGCCTCTTTTTTAAGCCAGCTTTCTTCTGATTGGCTGCCCCTCCATAAAGAGGAGGTTTGAACAGCAGATGGGGCAAAAAAGTTTCTGTGCTTAGAGCCAGAACTGTGAGCTTGAGGAGGATAGCCACGCTGAATGACATCACACAGAGCCAAGTGCAAAACAAGGCAGTCAGAAACAGATTGTTTAGAGCAGTCACAATAATCCCTGTGAGCCTTTGGTTCACTGTTTAGGATTCTTACAGTAATTATAATCCAGGCAGGGATGTGAATCCTGCCATTTCTCTCTGGATGCAAAGATTGTGCGACTGTCTAACATGTAGACAAGTTTGTCATTATCTCTCCGGCCCCACCCTGCTGGACTCCCCCTGTGTGCAGGACATGGCCACTGTGTGTGCGTGCTGTGCAAATTCCAGCTTTCCAGCTTCATAATTAAAGGGTTGTTCCTCGCAAAATGGAAACGATGCATTTTTAGAAAAGAAAATATTATTTCAAAGCCATAATGCAGATCTTGGAAAACAAAAACACACTTTTAAAACCACAATAAGGTTTCAGATGTAAAGGTTGTAATATAGTGTTACATAAAGAAGTATTGTTAGGTTATATCTATATATAAGTAGAAACCTCATCTTTTGAAGGGTCTTCTAATTGTAGCCTCAAAATCATTTCTATTTCTGCTGCTCTCATATAAATGGGCTTATAAGGCAGTGCAGGGAAAGTTCTTATTGCATTTTCTTATAATCTTTGCTTCGTTTTTGGAAGGCTAATCTCCCTGTTCTCTCCTTTCTTTTTCATAACTCTGAGTAAATCTCCTGTAAACCTCTTGGTATGTTCTATCAGATATTACTTTTCATGCCTCTGAAATTGTGGTCAGGGCTCTTTTTCTCATTTTCCTCCAGTCAAGAAGTCTGGTAAGTGGACATGTTTGTTTCTGGACCCCACCTAAAGGGTCTGAGCTGGCAGACTCTGACATAAACAGATCTATCAAAAAGCAGGCGGGAACCATCAGTTTTCCCCCCAAGCAGTCAGATAAATGGTGGGAGGATGCCGAGCCCAAGGGCTCAGCGGAATGACCGCCGAGCTTGTTGATGGATGGAGATGCCCATCCCGCCTCGCCACTCACTCGTCCACCTCTGCATCCTCCTTCATTCATCTTTGTTACCTCCTGCTTCCTCCTGTGCGCAGCCACAGGCCCGCTGTTTGTAAAAGTCACTGACACTTTTTTTTTTCTTTTTTCTTTTTTTTTTAGAGAAACTGAGCTGCTGAAAGAGCTCTGACATTCTGGTCCTGAGATGTGATCTTTCCCAAAAAGGGTTCTGTGTTAGTGCAATTTTTCTACAAAAAAAAGTCTCAAGATTTTCAGTAGCTTACAAGGAAGAATTTCTTTTGAATATATTTTATGTTTCATTTGCCAATTCAATGTCCTAACCTTGGACATCAAAAACATTAAGACTCTTTGAATAATTAATAATGCAAAAAGTTCATCTGGCTATGATTTTAGTTCCTGTGAGGTGGGAGACGAGCTCTAAGGACCTATAAAAAAAAAAAGTAGAACCGAAAAAAAAAAAAAATCACACTGAGAAGCTCCCTTTACAAAACAAAGCTTATTTATAGTTTAAAAATATTTGGTCAAAGGTCACGGTTACGCTTTCTCTCCTTCTGTCTCTTTATTTGAACACCAATCATCAAACTCTTTTCAGAGACTATAACAGTTTGTTTTTTGCACCCAAGCAGGTGTCCTTGGATTCCAACTCCTCCATGAACTCAAACACACCACTGGTCAGGATCGCCCGCCTGTCGTCCAGCGATGGGCCCATGCTCGCTAATGTCTCCGAGCTGGAGCTGCCCTCCGACCCCAAATGGGAGTTTCCTCGGACACGGTAAGAAAAAAAAACTGCCGCCAAATGGCATGCAGTAAATCAAAACTGTCAGACTTAGTTTTGTATCCAGCTGCACAATCAGATCAATTTCATTCAAAAGCATAGAGGGAAAACATTCAGCACTGAGCTCCAAGTCTTAAATCTGGACATTTGTTTCAGGCTAACTCTGGGCAAACCTCTGGGAGAGGGCTGCTTCGGCCAGGTGGTGATGGCTGAGGCTGTTGGCATCGACAAAGAGAAGCCTAACAAGTCACTCACTGTTGCTGTGAAAATGCTGAAAGGTGAGTAAAACATGACCTTGAGGGTGGCAGCAGTGCTCCTGTGCTTTGTGTTAGTTAATTTGTATTTTTGCCTTTAGTCTCCTCATGCCAATCTTTAAATATGAAGCACCAATCAGTACAAAATCCTCCACTGCACCGCTGTTCTGAGCTGACTGTCTTCTCTGTCGCTTATCTCAGACGATGCTACAGATAAAGATTTATCAGACCTGGTATCAGAAATGGAGATGATGAAGATGATTGGAAAACACAAAAACATCATCAACCTGCTCGGAGCCTGCACGCAGGACGGTGAGCCCCGAGTGCAGCAACAAGAGGACTGACACAGTAATGAGCCGTTCTCCCGAAAGTCACTTTGTTCTCTGTGTCACATGCAGGTCCTCTGTATGTCCTGGTGGAATATGCATCCAAAGGCAACCTGAGGGAGTACCTGCGTGCACGGCGGCCACCAGGCATGGACTACTCCTTTGACACGTGCAAAATCCCAGATGAGCAGCTCACATTCAAAGACCTTGTGTCCTGTGCCTACCAGGTTGCCCGAGGCATGGAGTATCTTGCTTCACAGAAGGTCAGCCACATTGCTTCACTGTAACTCTGTTGTCTTAAAGGACGATGCTTTTGGCCTGTACTTACCTTTGTAAACTTTGTAAGAAAAGAACAAGAATTTCATTTTTTTAGATGGCGAACAAGGTCATCGGATTATCAGTGTCTATTACACTGATGTGCTTATTAATTTAGTGGTTGCGATACTGGAACACAATTACAATTAGTGAAATAAAATGTTTAAGATGATTAAAGTCATGAATAAAAGTAAGCTTAACTCAAATTTAAGTCTTTTTAAAGTTTAGATGAGCTTGTGCCCTTTGTAGCAAAATTTGTCTCCCTGCGTCTGTGTTTCAGTACATTTGCATGTATACGTGTACGTGCAGCGCTCTGGGTGTTTGATGCGCTTGTGCTTCTTCCCTCAGTGTATCCACAGAGACTTGGCAGCCAGAAACGTCCTTGTGACAGAGGACAACGTTATGAAGATCGCCGACTTTGGCCTCGCCAGAGACGTGCACAATATAGACTACTACAAAAAGACCACAAACGTGAGTCTCAGTCCATCATCGTTCTCTCCCAAGAAAATATTATGTGTTTGAAGCTGCGTGAAGGGACGTATTGAATGTGGCAGCAGCGTGTTCCATACAGCTGAAAGCCTTTTCTTTCAGTGTCACGGTCGGGTCACACAACAAAAGTAGGATTGAGCAGAATTGAGCAGAATTAAAAGTGCATATTCAAAAAAACAAAAAAGAAACTGCTTCCATAATGTTAATATGAACGTGTTTTTGATCTCAGTCATTGCGGCAAATGAAATCATCAGATTTCTGTTCCCTCACATGAAGCGAGCCCGAGCCGTGGTGGCAGCGCGACACGGCTGAACTTTGTGCGTTTGGGTGAATGTTTGGTTGTCTGCTCTGTTCAGAATGGTTCTGCTGACCGAAGCAGTTCTGTCGGACCTCTTTTGTTTCAGGGTCGTCTGCCCGTGAAATGGATGGCTCCAGAGGCTCTCTTCGACCGGGTCTACACCCACCAGAGCGATGTGTGAGTTTGCACAAACTAACCATCACATGCCAACTGCCCGCTCATGTGGAGCCGCTGTGCACCGGCGGAATCTGAGTGTTGAAATATCGTGACTGGGCGTGTTAGCGTCAAGCGGGCAAATTTGCGTGTGTGAATATGGAATCACAGCGTTCCCTTTCCAACAATCTCCCGCTCACTGTCAACCGCGTTCCCGTTAATAATCCTGAGCTTCTTGTGTATTAACAACTGCGCATTCCTCACTG
>VUQJ01030436.1:0-12491 GCA_015108635.1 Andinoacara biseriatus
GCTCGGTGAAGATCTCTCCTGTGTGTCCTGTGGGACACTGAGGACGGCTTCCCTTGCAAGTAAAATAAGAGTTGTGTGTTTGTTCCTTGTTTTTATAAAATGATCTGAACCCATCACAAGTGCTGAGAATCTTGTTAAAGTTGAGGGTCACATGGATTCCAGTCAGAAGTGTCTTGAGAACAATGTTCAAGAATCTGTGTCAAAGTTGAAGTTGCGCCGGGGCTGAATACTTCAACAAGACAATGACCCTAAACGCTTCAAATCTACTGAGGCATTCATACAGAGGAACAAGTCCAACGTTCTGGAATGGCCATCTCAGTCCCTAGACCTGAATATCAAACCTGACTGAAGTGGAGATGTTTTGTAAAGAAGAATGGTCCAAAATACCTTCAACCAGAATCCAGACTCTCATTGGAAGCTATGTCATTTTTCTTTTGGGGTACCCAACATATGCACCTGCCTTTGTTAAAATAATCATTACACACTTTCTGTAAAGCCTATAAACTTCATTTCACTTCTCGAATATCACTGTGTTCATCTGTTGTATGTTTGTTCAGATCAGCAACTGAAATTGCTGCATACCACTGTAGTTCAAATACAAAGTGAGCATAATTGGTGACTTGGCAAAGTGCAAATTTCAAGCCAAGATGGCTAACTTCCTGTTTTTGTGTGGGGCTACTATAAGAGGATTTTCGGTTTGTCTTGCGATGATCTCTGTTTGACCCGAATTTGGTGGTTCTAGGTCTAAGCTGACCTTGGCCTCTCCCATAGGAGGCCAAAAAAATGTATTTTCCCGGGGGCGCTGTGGTGCACGCTTTTAGAGCTCGTTCTAAAAACAGACCTGATGACTGTGCAAAAATTGGTGAGTTTTCATAAATGTTGAGGGGATCAAATTTGCAATTGTTTACTCAGAAAAACTGAGAACTCGAGAGATTCCAATTAGGTGGTTTTCCAGTCATTCTCATATATACCTTTTCAGAAACGTCTCAACCTGACGCACGTCCCCAATGAGTCCTGGTCACTTGCGACCGTGTTCCATGCGACATTGCCCATTTTTGCACCTATGCCCCACAATAAGCTCCTCGTCGATCCCTTCGGGTAGGCTTGGGCCTAATAATAAAAAGCTAAATGGTTTCCTTTTATAAAGAGTGTGCTTGAGTGTTTTGTCTGTTCAAACCACCATATTTATACTCTATTGTGGTTCATAAAAACAGTGAATTCTTAGCAGGTCTAGCACTTGAATCTTGCTAGCTTTATGTTTAGGTACACAACAAAATGCTGCCAGTTAAAAATACCAAAATGTAAAGAGCCTTTGATAGCTTTGAAGAGAGAAGATGGTGTCTGTATATCTGTAAGAACTCTTTGTCTTCAATCAAACAGAAAAGAGGCGAGGAGAAGACGTCGCTCGGAATGAAAAGAAAGCCTCAAGAGGGTTTTGAGCGGAAGCAGAAAGACCTCTCCAGTTTTTCATCATGAGTAAAGTCAGACAGTGAAAGCCCAATCAGAGCTGCAGGGTTACAGAATAAATTCAATGGAAAGAGACTCATCATACACAACAACTTCTCCTGACAGCGCTGATTGAGTGGCAGGAAGACACAAACGAGCAGCTGTTTGGGCTGTGTTTCTTCTCACTTCCTGTTTGTCATCGCAGTTTGAAGTGTTTCTTTCTCCAGTTAAGGTCTATTCAATGTCTTTGGAAACTGATGTTTTGCCTTTTGTGCCTTGTTGATGACTTTGGAGGCGAGTTGATGAAAAGCAAAGTTGAAGGCAGAAAGCGAGGAGAAATAAAGACCAGAGTGTTGTTTTTTAAATTCCATTACGGGCTGTGGATTGCAGCTGAGGGGGGAGAGAGCACGTAGTGAAAGAGTTGGCTGTTTTGTGAAAGCTTTGTGTTTTTAAGGAGGAATGCAGTAATGAGCTTTCCTATCATGGAAATATAGGAGTCTCCTGGATCATGTATCGCGTCAAAGGCAGTCAGAGGTGCTGCAGTTCTAAATAGTGTCATGGTCCTGGGCCATTGGCCCAGTGTTTTGTGTTCTTTTGGTTTGTTTATTTCTAGTTCCTTGTGTTTCCATGTGTCCGGTCCACGTCTTTGTTCCCCGTCTGGCTTCCTGTTTTATTTTGATAGTCCGCTGTGTGCTCCTGTGCCCGACTCCTGCCTTTTGTTCCTGTTCCGTATTCCAGCAATAAAACTTATTTATGTTCACGTCCGTGCCCAGTGTCCTACATTGAGGTCCTCATTCCTGCCTGCCACACAGCCGATGCATGACAAATAGATCCATAATCTGATTTTAAGTACTGAAAGTTTTAGCTTACCTTTGGCAACACATCTGAATACTAAAGAACTCAAACACTCTGGATGTCAAGGTTCTAGGTGTGGAAACTTGTTTTCAATTAAAGATTTTGGAAAATAAATATATTTCGATTTTTTTGATTTTTAATACTTTTGACTGTAGTGATTTTCACCTTCCTGTGAGTATTAGGGACAAACCACAAGCCACTTTAATGGTTCATTCACACTAAATGCAAAGTGAAGTGTGGCACTAAGTCTGACCATAAAAATAAAAAAAAACTTTCACACAGAAGAAAGACATCTGTTTCTGTAACTAATATTTTCAGCCTGTAATAAAAACTCTGGTCTGTGATGACAGCTGACTTATTGTGACTTGAAGACTCGCTTTGAAAAAGAAAAATGTCCAATCCGTGGCCCTGGGTGACCATCACACCTCCCTTGCTCTTTCCTCCTTTTTGCAGACAATATGTTCTGTGCATTGGAGGTTTCTCTACCCTGATATTTTTCTGTGTAAATGGATTTCCTGTACACGGGTCTTCATTGGATCTTCAGAATTTGCTTGACTGAACACTTTATAACTTGAGGATGAATGAAAATAACCATTAGTCAAAGAAAAGAGATGAAAAGTAAAGGCTGCACTCTTTCTAGTGGTCACAGGAGGTGTTTCTGGTTGTATAGAAGTGAATTAGAAAATACTGCTCACTTGATCTCTGCCCTCAGCAAATGCTTTCCTGATGAGTTCATAGTCTCAGTAGTTTCAGGAATAAAACATACTGGTCATTTTTGTAAATCATAGTCCCAATAGAGCCAGAAGAAAGAATTAATATGATAAGATTTATGGAGGGACTACCTTGTGAATGACAAGGTCTTATCATATGAGGATCCAGTGTCCTTCAATTTTAGTCAAAAGTGCCAAGATAAAGAAGGCGAAAAAGCCTTACTAACAAATGGGTGGGGTCACAGTGCCCATATTCACTAGTCTGTGAAAGCAGCATGAAAAAGTCAGCTGCTTCCACAATAAGTGCTACAAATGAAGAATTATTCTGGATTAAAAGTCCATGTAAATCTATTCCACTTAAACTATGGGCGTTACTTCTATTTTTCTATTTTGAATTGGCATTCTTTCTTGTTTTATTGTCTTACACTACATAATCTAACACATATTTCTATTGGAATGACAAGAAAATGGCTCTGCTCTTACCTATGGATCAAGATTAGCTGTAGATGCAAAGGTCTGTCCTTTAAAGGTAACCCAAGTGAAATAATCAGGTACAGAAGTTCCTAAATCCACACTGTGGAGGTGTGAAGGGCAGGTGTTTCTGACGGTATCTCATCATCCAACAGGCAGTTTGGACCGAGTTTAAAGCCGGCTTAAATAACACCCCCCCCTCAGACCATACGGTGGCTCAGGTGGTGGCCCCAGAGTCGCTCCTGATTGTGGAGTTCAGAGAAAGTTGCCAGGGCTTGTCTCAGGGGGCAGTATTCATCATAGCCCAGCATGAAACAGGGTTATCTGGAGGCCAGGTCCACGCTGGTGGGTAAGTTTATTATAGTGGTGTTTTGATCATTATTTATATTCAATATCAATGAAGTCAATACATAGCATGGACATTTAAAAATGAATAATCACTAAACAGAAACTAAGTCATTGTTTGGGCTTTGGAATTAGAAACAGCACTGATCATAGTTTTAAAATTCATAGCACATTTTTTTAACAGGTTGTGCTTCCAAATGCTGCTGCTCATTTGCTTTCTCATCCATTTAAATTCACAGTTCACCAATTTTTTAAAATATTTTTGGCATGTCTATCTCCCCCTGCTTTCCTGAAGGCAGGGGGATAAAGAAAAGGAAGCCATGCAGCAAAGAGCAACAGTTTAGACTCGAACCTGGGCCAGCTGCATAGAAATACATATGTAGACATGCATTGAGCAGGTGGGCCCATTGCTGTGATACGTCAGTGTGTCCGCCATATTGGATGTGGCAGATTTGTACTGTAATCTAATACAAGTAAATGGACTGCACAATGTAAAATAAATTTGGAGGATGTTTCTATTTTTGTGCAAAGCCTTGAACCTTGTGCTATATTAATGTAAAAAAAACAAAATTTTTATATGAGAATAAAAACTTTATTTCAATCTAAATTCTAATTCTAATGAATGTACTCAGCTTTAACACTGTTATATAGAACTTGAGCAGAGAAAAAAATAATTTTTAAAAACCTCTATTTGCTGTTACCTACATTGTAGAGGGTGACTCTACCACACCTGAACAGGAAAATGAGTACAGTCTGGGGTTACAGTGGGATTGAGCAGGTGAGGGAACCCTAAGATCGGTTGTAGGGGCTCAGCATTGGTAAAAAGAATCACAGTTCATAACAATTTCTCTTGTGAGCTCCAGTAGATTTTCTTTGTGTCAGGCTGTGATCAGCTGATCTCTGCTGCTGCTGCAGCTCTGTATGATGTAACCAAGTATTTCACGAGCTATCTTGGCTGATTTCCATCCCCTACAGTGACAGTATACTGTTTATGCTGCCTTTATACTGACAGCTTGCAGTTGGTATAAAGGTTGAATTAAGTGAATGAATCTAAGGATCATTGGCTTACATTCAAACTAATCTCTGCTGCACTTGATGTAACCTAACAATGAGCATGAGCACCACAGCCATGCGAACCAGTCCAGCACAGAGCTTTACTGTAAATTCACCACAGTACAGCAAAGTAACCTGTTTATCCTGCACTAAACTGCAGTAAATTGAATAAGTTACTTCACCTTAGTTTGTTTTGTTTTATTTTGCTCCTCTTCTATAGCGCTAGATAGATGCTGAAATACCACAACCACAACTTGCAGACATCTGCACTCAGTCTGGCCCAGTGTAACTATAAATGATATAGAAATTATATGGTTTTCACTCTTTCATCTCTTTGTATGCAATAAACCCCGAGGATGGATACGCCAGTACAATTGTCCCTTAATGTGTTATTGTTCCTCCATATAGGCTCAGATTGGTTTGATATTTGAAGGTGCGCAGTGACCGAAAATAAAATCTTCCCTCAGATGAGTTAAACCTAAAATAACCTGCTTGTTGCCAACTTATTGACTTTGTTACTAGGCCTTTTCAGACCCCCTAGCGACTTTTTTTTTTTCCAAAAAGACACTAGCAACAAATTTGGAGACATTTTCTGGTGACATCAGTGACTTTTGGTGAGTTTTATATATATATTGTGCCAAAGATTGATTGTCAGCCAAAGACAGAGCATTCCAGAATTTGAAAATTATTGGTTGTATTTAAATTGCTGTAGATTAAATTTTTGCCTAAAATCTGTAAAACATGTCAAACATATCTCTCATAAATGATATGTCATTTTGAGCAAGAAATAACACTCCTGTCACAAGGTAGGAGCTGCAATCATGTCTTGGAAATGTGACTTTGATATATTCTTTATTAATGACGTAAATCTATTACTGACATAAAAAAAGGCCTTTTTTCACAAGAGCTCAAGAGGACTGCAGAAATTGCAACAAATATGACATTAAAGTTCTATAAAGAGTATCCAAAAAGGACTGGATTGATAATAATTGTATCTACAATCAGGGGCGGATCTAGAAAAATATTTATGGAGTGGCGAGAGGGGGGCAGGGGTTTTTGACGGGTGGCAACGTATATAGAGTGGGGAAAAAAGTATTTAGTCAGTCACCAATCGTGCAAGTTCTCCCACTTAAAAAGATGAGAGAGGCCTGTAATTGACATCATAGGTAGACCTCACATTGTCTGATTTTTAAAGAATTTATTTGCAAATAAGGGTGGAAATGAAGTATTTGGTCAATAACAAAAGTCCATCTTAATACTTTGTTACATATCCTTTGTTGGCAATGACAGAGGTCAAACGTTTTCTGTAGGTCTTCACAAGGTTGGCACACACCGTTGCTGGTATGTTGGCCTATTACTCCATGCAGATCTCCTCTAGAGCAGTAATGTTCTGGGGCTGGCGGCGGGCAACACGGACTTTCAACTCCCTCCAAAGATTTTCGATGGGGTCGAGATCTGGAGACTGGCTAGGCCACTCCAGGACCTTGAAATGCTTCTTACGAAGCCGCTCCTTTGTTGCCCTGGCCTGTTTTCAGGCCCAAGCATTAAAGAAATAAAAATGGAAACGTTTTCTCACAAATAACTATGATAGTTTTTAGAAATACTGTAAAATAGTAATTTTAATAATCAACAAATGAGGTTGGACACATTGTGATTCATGCGTATTTCACAGTTCCTCTGACTGTGCCTCTTCGTGCTGACTCTGCTCCGCTGTAGCGGGGATTGACAGCCAATCAGGTCGCAGAACACAATGCGCGTTCATACGCTGTAAAATTTTTAGAAAAGCATAAAAAACTTTACTGAAAAAAATCAGCGGAACAGCGAGGCCACGAAAGGTGAAGCGCTTTATAGCGAGGGTTCACTTTATAGCCAAACTCACGGCTCCCTCACTTCATGCTGCTCAGTTTCCCAAACAAATCTGTCTCGCAGCGCTGACTCGTGCTGCGTTTGTTGCAGTCGGACATTGGAGATTCACGATCGTAAATGTCAAATTGGCTATAACTTTTCTTTTAATTCATTGCTGCCAACTGGGGTGGCAAATGGGGTGGCAAGGCTTTCTTTGAGGGTGGCATTTGCCACCCTATGCCATCCCGGTAGATCAACCCCTGGATACAATAATGCAGAGTCATAAATATATTTGCAAAACAAATATCAAATCAAATCATTTCTTCATTTTATATATAAGCCCTTCATAAATGATGTGCACCACAGTCTATTTACAAAATAAGCGAAAGATAATACACTGAAAAAAATCTTTTTTTGGCACAATACTGGAAACCTGAAGACTCAGCTGTTGTCGTGTTTTGTGTACATACAGCGCTCGTACTGCGTCCCTACATAGGCTATGGCATCGCTAGGGCCTCGCTTCGGCACCGAGGGGGACATGACGCGTTTTACTTTGATAGCCCCTAGTTCCTTGTGCTTTGTGTTTACTTTTGATTCCTGTATGTTATTAGTTTTATTGGTTACAACTGTTGTTCCCTATTGTTTCCACTTGCCCTGAATACCCACTGTTTAAGCTCTTAGTTTCTCTCTGTTTATCATCGCATTGTCATCGATGATCCCCGTGTGTTACCCTGTCCTTAGTTGTGTTTAGTTCTGGCACCTAACCAGCCCAGTTAAATGTATTCTTTGTCATTCCTTTTAATAAACCACCCTTTAAGTTCAGTTTGCTTGTGAGTCCTGCGTTTTGGGGTCTGCCTTCACTTGTCACACAGCACACCATGAGAGTTTTCTGTGGTTTACTGTGTACTGTTTCCATTCTTGATTTGTCTTTTTGAAACATTACTTCCACTTCCTTGTTGAATTTATCTCTGGTGGCTTTGGCTGCTTTCCACACCTGATGCACCACACTCGCAGCTTGTTCCTGCATAATATCATCAATAGACTCTTTTTTTTTTAAAATTGATAATGGCCTATAGCCCCTTTTACTGTTTGTAAAAAATGATGACACAGGTAACAATGCGAGTGCATTTTAGAAAAAGAAATATGGGGCAGTTTAATAGCGTTTCAATCTACGAGAAAGGATTATCAACGAAAGATTGTGAAAACAACCTGCAGAAATTAACTCTGACCACCGGCAATGGACTCGCCAATCCCTGTGGTACGTTAGCAAGTAGTCCAATATCCAGTGGCCAGATATAGATGCGTATTTGATGGAGAAACCCGGTGTATACACCAGAGAGAAGTCAACGCACATACAAGTCACTTGATGCTTACAATTATGGTGTCTGTGACTATGTACTGAACATCAAATATCATAGAGTTTTGTGTCTTGAAGACTTAAGTTCTTAAAGTCAAAGACAAGGAAACATGGCCGCTGTATATGAGGCTTGGGTCATTGCAAACAAGTCTGAGAACTATCTCCTCACATCAAAATTGTAGCCGAATGGCAGGGTGAGTGCTTTGTCACATTGTTTTTCTAGCTTGCTAAGAGTTTTCCGGCAGCAGATATTATTGATTTACAATTGAAAAAAAAATATAATGTTCCAGTCAAAAGTTTGGACACACTCAACCATTCATATGTGGGTCTGCTCAAACATTTTACTGGCACTGTGTTGAGCTGGGTCACGCAGCCTTCTTCATCTTGCGTGTGGAGGATAAGCAAGGCGTGACTCCATTTCCTTTTAGCCTTTAGGCATATTTATTGAACATAACAGGCTTTGTCAAACAGCCTCTCAGTAAACATGCATATAGCACAGATTTCTCCATTCCATTTTTTTGTTTTGTTTACATGTTACCTTGGTGATGAAGGTAACTACGTCAAAGTCCAACGTACTAGAAAGCACTGACCAACATTCGCCACTTACCGTAACTAATGAGTAAGGGTGCTACCAAAATAAAATAGCCACACTTAACACCCCCACTCGAACTAAGCTCATTTGGTTTGCCTGAAAATACATCAATAAACATAAACCTTTAACTTCAGTACTTTGAATACCTTCATCACACTTTAAGTGCCTGAACATTAGCATGTCTTGTGCAAACCTCTTCAACTTTACTTTAGTGGCTGGCTTGGTCATTAAATCAGCAAGCATTTTCTCATTAGGACAGTACTCCAGTAGTACCTTACCATTATTTACAATGTCTCTGATAAAATGGTACTTAATGTCAATGTGCTTGCACCTTTGACATTACTGGATTTCTGGCTAGTGCTATGGCGTCTTGGTTGTCTTCATACATCTGTCTGTCTGTACTGGTATCTGTCCAGACCTGCGAGTAGCTGTTCTAAATAAATACATTCCTGTATGGCTGATGCTAAAGATATGTATTCTGCTTCACAAGTCGACAATGCTAATGTTGGCTGTTTTCTTGTTTTCCATGAGATTAGTGAACATCTGTCACTTAGACTGACACAGTAACCTGCCATGCTTCGTCTGTCTGTAGATTCTGATGCCCAATCAGCATCACTGTAAACTCTCAGACCCAATTTCTCTGTTTTGTTTTTGTTGAAGTATGATTCTTTTTCTGCTGTACCTTTTTGCGGTACCTGAAAACATGCTTTACTGTGTTCCAGTGTTCTTCTTGGATCAGCAAAGTCCTGAGATAGTTTACTGACCACAAAACTTAATCTCGTTGGATGCATGTGGACCAGTAAATTAAGCTTATCACTGCTACTCTGTGTTTTCTTGGTTCTTTAATTTTTTCACCATTTTCTGTATACTGAAGTTTTGGTTCCCAGGGAGTCTCTTTAGACCTGCAATCCTGCATTCCAAATTTTTCCAGTATCTTATCCACATATCTTTTCTGTGACATTTAATTTGTCCTTTGGTCTGTTCAAAGTCTATTCCCAGAAAATGTTTTAACTTCGCTAGGTCTTTCATTTTGAACCTCTGAATGAGTATTTTTTTAACATCATTAATGTTAACTGTTAAGATTCAAGATTCTTTATTTATTTGTTTCCTTGGGAGAAATTTGTCTTGGTTTAAAAAGAAGAAGAGGGTACTCCTGCACAATAAACCAAGCAAAACACCACTAAAATCCAATAAATCCAATAAAATTTACATGAACTATAGAAATGTAAATATAAAACCAATATACACTTTATAAGAACCTATACAATTTGTACTCTTCACGTTTGCTCATTGATTAGCTTAATTGATAAGGGTACAAATGAATGTGTGTACCTGTTAAATTTACAAAGAGGAACCCTATACCTCCTTCCTGAATTCAGCAGCACATCCTCTATGTGCAGAACGTGGGCGCTGTCATTTAAGATGTTATTTTCCTGTGTAAGGTTGGAGGGAGTGTGACCCATAATCTTGCCCACTGTTTTTATCAGATTGTGAATTTGCGTTTTGGATTTGACAGTTAGATTTCCAAACCAGCTAGTGAGACCGTACCGGAGAAATGACTCTATTGTTGCTCTGTAAAATGTTAACATTATATTTTTGCAAACACTGAATAACCGGAGTCTGTGCAGAAAATGAAGACACTGATGAATGCTGGTTGACACCATTGGCAACATGTGTCCGCCAGCTCAAGTCACTGTCAATGTGAACACCAAGGTATTTGTATGAGGTCACCTGTTTAATGGCTTCATTGTGTATGATCACAGGGTTCCAGTCACTAGCTGATCTGGGATTCAACAGCATCTCAACTGTCTTGCAGGTGTTTATGTGAAGTTTATCACACCAGGTCGCAAACCTATCCACCGTAGCTCTGTGGGTGGAGCCACTGGAATCCTTGGTGAGCAGACTGAGAACGGCAGTGTCATCGGAAAACTTCACAATGTACTGATTTAATACAGAACTCACACAGTCATTTGTGTATAGGGTAAACAAGAATGGTGAACTGATGCATTGTTAGCTGCAATGATCAAATCATCCACCCAAATCACCAAAATTACCTTTCACCTTGTTTTTCCCTAGTGTACAAGCAGTGATTGGTTTTGTGCACAACCATTTTCATTTATGTGTGCAGCAATGAATTCCAGTTTCTGCCTGACTGTTTCAAACCATAGAGAGATTTTTGTAGTTTACACACCAGCTTTTTTTGTTTTGATCTTCTCTCATAACCTTCTGGTTGGTCTACATATAGCTCACAGTCAATTGGGGCATGCAGGTAAGCTGTCTTAACATCCATTTGGTGTAAGACTAAGTCTTCTTGTGCAGCTTTCTGCATGACCACTTTCACTCATATCTGCTGTGGATGAGAAAGTCTCCTCAAAATCAATTCCTGATTACTGGTTGTAGCCCTTTGCCACAAACCTTGCTTTGTAGCTATTTGACCCATTAATGTCACTTTTCAGGGTATAGACCCATTCCCCCCCACTGTTTTTCTGCCTGGAGGCAGTTGGGTGAGGATGAAGGTCTCATTTTTCTCCAGTGATTGCATGTCCTCATTCATGGCATCTTTCCATTGCCTTGAATGAGATGATGCCATAGCTTCCTGGTAAGTTTGAGGAATGTCACATACTGCTCTATAGCAAGAATCCATATTTGTAGTTTGTCCTGTGTGTCCTCAGTTTCAAACTCTTGTAGGTGAAGTGGTTTCCTCTTTATCCGAGACGGATTCCTTCTCTGCGTTGTCTCTGTACATTTACTTGGCTGTGTGCTTTCAATCTGCTCAGGTAAAGTCTCAGAGACATTACATTCCACACCTTCATCTGATAATTTTTCACATCCTCATCAACATTCTCTTTGTCATCACTTTCCTTGGGATATGCTTCCCTATCACCACATTCTTTGTATTTTTCAAGAGTTTGTCTTTCTTTGTCCCTCGCTGTCTTGGTTGTAAATTTCACTAACCTGTGTTTTTAACCTTATCTGCATCTGGATAATACACCAAGTAGGCTGGGCTGTTTTTATCATACCCAATGAAGATACCTTGTTCACACTTGGATTCAAGCTTCCCTTTCTCTTGTTTCCAAACAAAATACGTTGTTTCAAATTTCTGTAGTTTGGATATGAGTGGTTCTTTTCCAGTGAATAGCTCGTATGGCGTTCTTTTTGTGTGCCTACTGTAGCACCTGTTCCTCACATAAGCAGCTGTCTGCATAGCATAGTTCCATAGTTTATCTGGCAACCTGCTCTCTAATAAACATCTGCTCATATCATACAGGGTTCGCCAACCTCACCTTGTAACTTTTGAACATTGTCATAATTATAATGGCCCAAAATTTCATGCCAGGTTTGAATGTCCTGACACCCCTTACATCCTCTTCAACAACAGGTAAGTAATACAAATTTCCAGTTTCATGAATATCAAACTTGCTGCCATCTTTAGTAACTATGTGGCTGTCTCCTTTCTTGAAGGTGATCGTTGCTCCTCGTTTCCTGCTCTGGCCACCGAGAAGATGCACAGGAATTCCTGATGCGTACTGTTTTTGCAGTAATTGCGCCACACTTTTCGATAACATTTTCTTGCTTTGTGTCCTTTTATCCCATACTTATAACACGTCACATCAATGTCCTCGTCTTTTCTGCTATTGGCACATATTTTGGTGAGGCCACGACCTTGTACCACGAATGTTTTCATCACTTTATTCGCAGATTCTTTCTTATTAATTTCCTCTGCCTCTTCATAGATCCACAGTCTTCTTTTAAAGTCTGCTAATGTAAAGGTAGCTTCATTTATTTTGTGTTACATGGACAGCAAGTATCTTGAAGG
>VUQJ01030437.1:1709-16132 GCA_015108635.1 Andinoacara biseriatus
TTAGCAAGGCATGCATAGCACAGACCATTTTCTTTCAAGAATTGAACCTTTTCTTTATGTAGCTTGGAGGCCATCTGGTAGCAGGATTCCATGATATGATCTCCTTTGCAGAAAAGGCAGGGCTTCGTGAAGGCCACCCTGGAGGTGTTGCTTGGCTCATTTTTTGTATATTTCTCCAGTCCTCTTAAATTTTCATCACTCTGTTGAGCAGGGGCTCTCATGGGAATGACTGTAGTAGCGAAGCCTTTTCTTTCCACAGACTGTGTTGGCTGGTCAGCTAGTTTTGTGGCTTTAGTAGATTGTTGAATTGAACCAAAACACAGGATCCAACAAGATTTTTGCATGTCTTTTAATAAATTCCACAATATGACGAAATTTTGCTCTTTGCCGTGTGTTTTCATATATCTCACATGCCCTGACCCTCCATCATTGTAGCTTGAATGGAAGTTTCGATAGGATGAGTTTTAAGTTAGATGGGGTGTCAAGCTCACTCATATCTGGAAGATCTCTGGCAACATTAAGACAGCTTCTTAAGTACAAGGCATAGCTGTGGAGTTCTCTACCATTATATAGTTTAATGAACTTACAGCCCAAAGCTTTATTCATATAGGCAGTTGTGAGACTATATGGTTTACCAAAGTGAGAGCCAAAGAGATGTTTGTCTTCTACATAACCACAATCTGCATCCATATGAAGACAGCTTCGAACAAGTTCCCTGGCTTCTCCCAAAGTATATTGTTCAAGGAAGTAAAGTCTGTCTAAATTGCTATCAGTCCTTTTTTCTACACAGTGTTCAAAAGCCTGTATAAAGGGACAGTAGCTCAAGAGATCACCATTGAAAATAGATATTTCTCTTGTAGGGAGAGACGCTTGCCTTTGCTGCTGCAGAATTAAGCCAACACGATCATTTTGTGTTTGTGGAGTTGGTGAGTTAGGCAGTGAACCTAACTGGAGCATAGGCCGGTCTGTCCTATGACTCCTCACTGCAGGCTGCTCAACATCAAAAGTTGCAGTTGATGTGTGTATTTGGAGACCTGGACTCATAGTGAGCTGCTGAATATTTATAGAGGGTGGCTGCATAACTGTTTTTGGTTGTTGTTTAGGTTCGTCAGCCATAATTCTCTGGAGAGGCACGAAGGAATAGCACGAAGATGTGTCTAATGAACAGGAGATTCCTCAGCATAATCTTCAAGATATTTGTTCATCCCATCACCTGTTTGTAACACAAGATCTCCAGTAGATTGAAACTGAACATTTGAATCATAAGTTTCCAACACTTTTAATTTTGCCTTAGCTGCAAAAATTCTAGTTTGAATCGCTATCATCTCTATTTTCTTTTCAAGCTTTGCTTTCTCCATTTCCACTTCATGCTTTTGTTGCAGGCCTGCTGCTTCGGCTTCAAGGGCTGCTTTCTCTGCTTCAGCCTGTGCACTTAATGAGGAAATGGAAGAGGCCTTAGATCTCCTAGATCCAGCCATGGACACACTATCACCCAGGCTGACATCCACATCTAATTGTGGTTCATTCTCCCTTTTTTCAATTTGTCCATCATTCACAGATTTGTGGGGTATTAGTTTATCAGTTCCAGGATCGGACTGTGATGTGGGTGTTTCTGAAATGTGGGGCGAACCAGTGCATTGCTGTGGCTCACCTCTGGTGGCGCTGTGTCACATACAATAAATGAATGAGGCAGTTGGCGCATGCCCATTGCTGTCTCTCTTAATTTAATGTAAGGCATCCTGAACATCCTACTCCAGACAAGTCAGTGCCTCACAAACCCCACCGCATGTCACTAATGTATGTATGTATGTATGGTATGGTATGTATGGTATGGTATTTATGGTATGGTATTGTATGTTTGGGATGTATATATGGAATGTATGTTATGGTATGTTATTGTATGGTATGATATGTTTGATATGGTATGGTATGTATGCATGGAATATATGGTATGTATGGTATGGTATTGTATGTATTTATGGAATGTATGGTACGTATGGTACAGTGACGTGCAGTGAAGTTTGTGACGAGTGAGGCACAGACTCATCTGGAGTCGGATGTTCACATATATGAACCCAAAATAGATGCTTATATTTCAATAATTATGTTAATGATTAATTATGCTTTAATAAACCCCATACTGTTCAACAATGATGGGAAGAAAAACAAAATATTTAATGTAAGGTCAAACTATTTTTTTTTTTGGGGGGTCTCTCTTTTTAAATAAATGAAAAAAAAACTTATTATTTTATTTGAAGATGAAAGCACTTCCCCTATCGCTACGGCACTTTTTGCCTCACTCTGTCTATTTTCACCGTGCATTTGCACCGTGCACGTGACCATTTACAAAGAACAAACATGGCACACACACATTCATTCAATATATTAGAGTGTGGAACATCACCATGTGTAGCACATGTATAATCAAACATGTATTTTGGCGATATAAAGAGAGACAGCAATGGGCATGCGCCAACTGCCTGCTTCATTTATTGTATGTGACACAGCGCCACCAGAGGTGGGCCACAACACTGCACTGGCTCACCCCGCATTTCTTCCAGGCGCTGCTTAAATTCCGCGATTTTGAACATTAATGTGTTACAATAATTCAGAAAAGTTTTATAAAACAGACAAGTGGTTCTCTTATCCTTGTTAGTATTTTACTCTTCATGATGACAGAGGAAGCACTGCCTCACCTGTCTCCACTGACTGGATGTCAATGCTCTACTGGATTGAGATCTGGTGACTGTGGAGGTCACCCGAACACAGGGACCTCACTGTCACCATGTGGTAAAGAACTGCTGCAACCACCAAAAGATGGAAACAGTGTAGCCAAAAGGATGAAAATGATCAGCAATAATAGTCAGGCCAGTTTTGGCATTTAATCAATACTCAATGAGGTGCATAAATAAGATCCATGCTTTCATGTTTATGCCAAATTTTGACCCCACCATCTCAATCTCACAGCAGAAATCGAGACACTTAACACCAGACAATGTTTTTCCAATCTTCTGTTGTCCACTTATAGCCCCAGTTTCCTGTTCTTAGGTGACAGGAGTGTCATCCAGTGTGGTCCTCTGCCACTGTGTCCCATCGGCTTCAAGGTTTAACGTGTTATGTGTTCAGAGATGTACTTCTGCATACCTTGGTTGTAACAAGTGGTTATTTGAATTATTGTTGCCTTCCCAGCAGCTCACATTATGCAACTCATTTATGACTGAAGTGATGCGTTGGAGTACAGTTCTGAAGCACTTTACTGGGATAGGCAGAACACTGAAAATCAATGTATATGATTATATAAAGTGTTTCACAAATTTATGTGACCACCTGTCATAAAAACAAGGAAACACAAATATTTAGAAATCTGTCATGAACTGGTTTAAAATTGAAAATGATGTCGTTTATTAAGTTTTGAATACTTGGAACATGGGAGTACTCTGAGATGTATCTGGAGAAAGCAGATACAAGGCAGGGGTGGAGTTTCTCCGTTTGAGCAGTTCTTCCCACTCTTGCCTTGTAACTGGTAATCAGCTGTGGAGTAGATCAGGCCAGGGAGTTGCAACAGTCCTCCGCAGCAGTTCTCTGCCAGATTGTCATTGCCAGTTTGGTGAACATTAGTCCACCTCTGTTACCTGTTGCTGGCAAATGCTAACTGAGTTTGTTGTCACTTCTCTCACTTACCTGTTCCAAGCCTCCACAGAAATCATGCTTTCCTGGAGACCTGATCACCTGTCGCTTCTAGAAACATCAAGTGCTTCTCATTAGCTCTCTTTAATCTGTTAAAGGAAGCATTTACCTGCTCACCTGCCTGTTCTCCGCTCACCTTCTCCTCCAAGTCTTGCTCTCGGATACTCACCAGCTGCCTCCACTCCCTCCGAGGCTCCGCTCACTCCCAACGCAAGTAAGACTGTTAACATCCCTCTGGCTTGCTCTCATGATTCTCATCCTCCTCTTGGACTCCAGTTAATCTCTTGACTTCTGTCTAACAGAGCTGCTGTGTACCAGTCCATAGTGCTGCCGAATTCCCCCACCAACTGCCTCTAAACCATTAACATTTCACTCTTTCGCAGTTAACACTGTAAACCTGCCCGCTGTTGTCTGAATCTGCTCTTGCTTTTTTCCAAAATGTGACACACATACACAAAAAGAAACATTATGCCTGTTTACGAAGTCAACTGAACAAAAACATTTTTGTGCCATTTTTCTGAAAACATTCTCACTTTGATGCCAAAACTTCTGCAGTGCTACTGACTCAGTGTGTTGCATGTCCTTCAGATCTGTTTTGTTGGAATATCCTTATCATTTAAAATATAAAAGTAGGCATGTCAAATTATTTTCTATATATAATAGATGACTACTTTTCTTTCATAATGCATTATCTTAAATATGTTAAGAAGAAAAAAAAGTATTTTTTGGTCTTGATGTTCTGCAGTTATGCTGACCTTAGGTTTAAAGATGAAGAAAACCCTGTCTGGGATAATCTAAAACTGCTGCCCTGGAGAGTCCATCCCAGTGCAGTCATTTGGAAGAAATTCTAATGGTCAAGAGATGCCTCCAGTTGATTAAAAATTAACTACTAATGATTAATTGACACCCTTGATAATATCTTAATAGGCTCCCATTTGTGTGAGTCAAAGCAGAGTATTTCACCTACAGGAGCCAATAATGATATCCATCAAAAGCCATTAAGGGTAGGACCTATTATCATTTTAATAATTGATGATCCCTAGCTCCTTTTCAATGTTGCATTAGTGGGACTGAAAGGCTGTTTTATATGTTTGGAATGTAAAGACCTAATTAGTAGTGGATGTGACTTTCATTTTCCTCATCTAGATCAATGTTACAACCTGCTGAAGGTAGAGTCTGTCAAGAGAATTTGACTTAATTGTGAAATCGCTATTTACATTAATAACTGGTGATAGAACTGCAGAGAATAAATCTCCAGATGTCACAATGCAGTATATGTCAATAAACATTCTAATATTATTCTTTTATTAAACTAAACTAAAATCACTAGAACAATTAGATTTAAAGGGCTTTATTACCATTAACCCTAACACTTAAATAACACAGAATAAACTATTGAGCCATTCTTCCATCTCTTTACCAACCTTTTTGTTTTTGTTTTACCACTCTCAATAATTCCATTACTTTTTTAATATTTTCAGTGTGGTCTAAGTTTAAGAAATTCAGGCCTCTATTGGCTGTTCAGTGTTTGAATTGTTGTGAGTGGATCTCTAACTCTCCTTAAGAAAATGTGAAGGTAGATGACGGTAACAAAGACCCTGTCAGTGTTACCGCTTGTGTTAGCCAAGTGTGCAAGAGAGGACTACACTGACCCAAGAGTATACTGCAGTCTTGCAACAAAGGTGGTAGATTACGTATAATCATGCTGCCAGGGAGAGAGAATTTTATAATGGTCAAAAAGTACAGATAACTGGAAAACTCTAGCTTAGTGGCAGATACCCCATGAGATTGGGTTTGCCTCTAAGTCGTTACTCCACATCAGAGCTACTTGGGTTCTCAACAGCAACTTGTTGTAGGAGTGAGCCCCAAGATTTGAGGAGAAGCCAGCAGTGTTGCTCATCAGGAGTGCTGCAGATATGCCTCTCAAATCAGCCACTGCTTTCAGGCTGAACCATCTGTATCAAAGCAGCAGTCACAGGTGAGAGCTCTCTGTACATGTGATGGATTCTAAAAAATCCTGCCTGTTGTGGTGAGATAACACATGATATTGTCTTGAAAAAGGATGAGCTATAGAATACCATAGCAGCTTCTTGGCACCCTTAGAAAGGAAGCTGAGTTTTAAATGGGCAACACTGAAACCAGGTTACTTGGACCTTGATACTATTAGTTTTTGAGAATCACCCACTATAGATTGTGGGTAATCTTCTAAAGAAACTATGCTGAGAGACTGCAAAAAAGGTCATGGAAACTGCTCAAACATTTACTGGTATACTGGGACATGCTACTGTCGTGACATGTAGTAGTAACATTATTTTTATTTAAGTGTGTGTAGTATTGTTAAATTGCATCTCAATCTGCATGTGTGTACTGGCAATTTTGACTACGCAAAATAATTTTTAAATGTCTTTTCAAAGTTTTGCGTGTATATATATATATGTGTATTCCTTTTTATGCAATATACTGTGACTTTTGCTACAGTCTTACTGTGCTGATTTGTCTGTAGCTTAAGATATTTCCCCAGTGAGCTCAGTGTCACAAGCTTCTTCGCCAGGAAATCTGTTCAGAATAGATTGACACCTTCTTATATTTCCTCACTTTTAACAAATGCCCTTAAAGTCATACAATTCGAACACTGGGTAAAAAATGTCAAGGACTGAAATTTTAATTATTAAGTCTCATAACTGGTTGCAAAATTGCAATATATTATGCAATAATGACATCCAGGCATAGATTAATTATGCATTCAGTAAGTCAAATCGCAGGCAATTTTATGTTAAATAAATTATTTTACCCATTTTGAAACTACTGTACATGCAGTACAGTATTTAAAACCTGCAAATCAATATTGTTATTGCACTAATTAGTTTTGCCAATAGAAGAAAACTATAATCTCACAGATGCATCATGTTTTAAAATGTTTTGATGAATCTGTCTTTGTCTTTCCATTTCTGTTACAATGATCTCTACAGTATCAGTGGAAAATGTAAACCAAAACATTTGGCATTGAATTTAACACTGTCTGTGAAGCTGGATTTAAGAAATAATAGTTTAAAGTTTTTTGAGCATGTGTAGCACCATGTGTAAGTACCGAACGTGATGTCACTAGGTTGGTTGGTCCGTTGGTTGGTGCTAAGAGAGTTAGATTATTTTTTGTTCGCTAACTAGTGACAGAACTGATAACTTGGTGTAAAACAAGAAAACTAAAAGCAGTGCGAGGGGGTCACTTTTGTACTGTCCCTAATGATCACACCAAAATTACTATACTCCTCAGTAACAGCAATACTTATGAGGCCATAAGGTGACACTCCACAGGCAACTACAAGAA
The DNA here is from genome assembly GCA_015108635.1 of Andinoacara biseriatus. NCBI lineage: Eukaryota > Metazoa > Chordata > Actinopteri > Cichliformes > Cichlidae > Andinoacara > Andinoacara biseriatus. The sequence goes on from VUQJ01030437.1 coordinate 8,722, forward strand.
TTATGACCTCTGTTGTTTACAAAAACTTGAAAGGGAAAAAGTCATTGACCATCCTACATACTACTGCCAGGGATGCTACACCATGTGTATATGGACTTCTGAAGATCCACAAAGAAGGAGTCGCACTCAAACCCATTTTTAGCAGTATATATTCAGCCACCTACAACATTTCCAAGGACCTCGTCACCATCTTAAAAGCATGGATGTGCCATGGGGTCCCCAGTGGCACCCACTGTAGCCAACTTTTACATTGAGGAAGTGGAATGTAAAGCTCTAGGCTCCTTCTAAGAGTTAGCACCTACAGTAGCCACTGGTACAGATATGTGGATGACACCTGGGTCAAAATCAGAACCCAAGAAGTAAAAACCTTGACTGACAACATGTACTGAACGACACTGAAGTTTACCAGAAGCCCACACGCACAGACCAGTGTGTGTGTGAGACCACAGACTCTTTGACTCCCACCACCCACTGAAACACAGAGTGGAAAACATTTCCTCTAAGGCAGAAAAGAAAGAAAAGAAACACACACATGTAAAGAAAGCTCTTAAAATGTGGTTATCCCAACTGGGCCTTCATCAAAACAGTGAAGATGTACAAAAAAGGAGGTCAGACACCAACTAGGGAGATAGAGAATGACAATCAGAACAACATTGTCATCCCTCACGTAGCAGATTTTTCAGAGAAACTCAGGAGAATTTTGTCGAACATCCCAGTGTAAAAATAATGGTTCATCCTAAGGACAAAAATTTTAAACACAAGCAGCACAGTGCACACTGTGCAACACAGTGACAACTGCTTGGACCTCTACACTGAATAAACCAAATACCCACTCCACAAACTCAGAGACTCAGCTGCACCTAAAGGATAAAGGACACTCTCTGAGTATGCCAATGTTCACATTTTGGACCGGGAAGACAGATGGTTTGAAAGAGTATAAGGGGCCAGCTATGTACGCTGCAAACAACCATTATTGGACAGAGGTGGTGGCTTACAACACCAGCTGTCAGCCACCTACAATGTAGTCTTGAAATCCCTTCCTAGGCACCTCAAGCTCCACTCACACAGTATTTCAGGTGACTTCAATAGGTCGCATTATGGGGGCATGGTCTCACAGGCGCTTCACCCAAAATCCCTGGTGGCAATGTCCCATTCCTTTTTTTATGCTTTGGCTCATGTGATGATGCACATGATTATTAGTGGGTCAACAACCACCTCCAAGGGGATAACCCCCAGGGTTTAAATATCCGGGTCTTTTTAGAACTGAAGAAGCCCCTTGAATAAGAGGTGAAACATCTTCAAAAAAATTAAAGTCCAGTTGCCTTTTTTTCAAGCTCTTGAAACTATTATGACCCGGATGACTGAGATGAGAACCTACACAGAAACATAAACTAATGTAAGTCTATTAACAGCAACCAACCAACCAACCTAGTGCGTTCTGCACTGGCACAAGATGACACTATACACAGTGGTGTGCAGTCATGGGAGGCATCATGACAAGTAAAATACTAACAATGATGAGAGAAAATAGATTTGACCACTTCAGTGTTCTAAAAATCTGTTTTATAAAACTGTTTTCTGAATTATTTCAACTCTTTAAAAGTCAGAATTACAGAATTTATGCATTGCCTGTTCAAACACGTGGAAGAAATGCAGGGTGAGGCAGTGCAGTGGTGTGCCTCACCTCTGGTGGCGCTGTGTCACATACAATAAATGAAGCAGGCGGTTGGCGCATGCCCATTGCTGTTTCTCTTTATATCGCCAATATACATGTTCGATTACACATGTGCTACACATGGTGATGTTCCACAGTCTGTCTAATATATTGAATAATTGTGTGTGCCATGTTTATTCTTCGTGATCGGTCATAAATGCACTGTGAAAATACACAGAGTGAAGCAGAAAGTACCGTGCCGCACCGATAGGGGGCAGTGCCCCAGCAGTGCTGCCGCAGACGAAATAGGACCAATCCAGGACAACTCTCCTCCTTGGTGATTATCTCCATTGAAGCAGCCACACTTATTTCTTAAATCCAGAGTTAAATTTATGACAGTTTTTTAGACCAGGTTTCCATGGCATACTTTAGCCTTTATGCATGCAGGATTTCATATCCACTTTGAAGTATTGAACCACAACACAAGTCTAAGGTACTTGCTTATTTTATATTGATTATTCTAATCATGCTTAACTATTTCCATGTTATTTTTCAACTGTGTACCAATGGCCTGTATTAACCCAATATTCTTAAAAATACCACCATTCTTAGATGGTCATTGCCATGGTCAACAGAACAGTTTTGACTTGATGATCAAAATTCCATGACCCCTTTCAAGCCTTATAAACTCAAGTTTTACAAGCTTATTAGTAGTTTATCTTTGCATTACACTCTTGGCAATGGAGAATCTTCACCATGTTATCATGCTGACATTTCTACTTCCAGAGGCAGTAATCCTTTAGGCCCTTAATCCTGGAAGAGCTATGGAGGAAACAAAGTGGTTTCAGTGCTGTTGCTGTTACAGCAATCATTGTGAGCAATGTGAGGTGTTTGGACAATAGGATAGACACGCTTGGTGAGCTGATTAAGCCCCAGAAGAAGCACCATGAGTGGAGTTTGATGCGCTTCATGGAGCGGTAAGGTGTTGTCACATTTATATATTCTGGACCACATGCCTGTACCTGGGTTCAGGACTTTTTGGGCAGACAGGGACATTAATCTGAACATTAACATGATGTGGAGGCATTTCACTAGTTGTGACAGAAAAGTGATGCAATTCCTGACATGTTAATGGGAAAGAATATTTCTGTAGCCTGAATAGCTATTGGAATGTGCCCATGTTACCACCAGGGGAATTTGTCGTTACTGTTACTGTTTGATTCCAGTTTTAATCAACACATTCTTTGGGTGCAGGACTGGATAATTCGTTCTCTGAACCATGTCCTGGACATGCAGCTGAAGACTTTTCATAACACATTTTTCAGCTCCGGTGAGACAAGGACATAAAGAGAAATCTTTACCAACTCATACCATAATCCCTGCATTCATTTTATATTTAATCTCTTTGGTGTTTGGATAGAATATTATTAACATAGCCTTCTCTCTTGATTTGCAGCCACTTTCAGTTTCTGTCTGTGGGAGACAACAGTAATAATACATTCTGCTCTGGCCTACAACTACGGTGGAAGATGCCTTCAAATTTAATTGTCTGAAAATCTTCTGATGCTGAAGACATCCAGTGAGCAGCAATGTACAAAGAACCAAGGAAGTGTGCTTGATAAAATCTGTTAATTGCAGTTTAAATGTGGTTAGCATTGTCACCTCATGGCAAGAAGGTCCTGGGTTCAAATACTGCTGTACAGAATTGGGATGTTCTTCCAGTGCCTGCATGGGTTTTTTCTTGGTAGCCTACTTTGTCTTCCTCCCACAGTCCAAAGCCATCCATGTTAGGTTAATTAGTGGACTGGCAACCGTCCAGGGTGTATCCTGCATTTTGCCCTATGACAGCTGGGATCGGCGCCAGCCCTCCACAACCCTGAACTAGATAGGCAGTTAACAAAATGGATGGAAGATATTTTAAAAAATGAATCAATAATTTAAGGCAAGCTGCAGCATGTGAGCCACTGAATGTGTACGTGTTTTTTTTTTAAGTGTTTTTAATATACAGCACCCACATCATGCCTTGTATGCTATAGATCATCAACAGTGTGTTGCAGTGGTTGTGAAGGTGAGGACAACTTAATACATTTGTTGTGGTACTGTCCTCTTATTAAGCACCTTTGACTGGAAAACTCTCAAGTTTTCTCAATAGCAACCTTGTCCAGAGATGTGTAATACTGTAGGTGTGAAAATGGATATATCACTGGGAACTATTTTAGTGAACTGTAAATAACATTGTTTCAGGATATATAACTGGCATAGAGACTTTATGGACTTGTTATCAAAAGAACAAGCTGCTGCAGTTCTGCAAGATGAAAAGGGAACTGGAAGAGTTTTTTTGGACCATGGAACTTTATTAAATGTTTTTTTTAATAAATATTGTATTGAAGAAAAAAAGATACAATCAGAGTTGTTCGTATTTGATATTGTATTTATATGTTGGTTGGAGACCCCTTTCCACAAGTCTGGAATAAACTTTAATTGGGAGACTTAAAACTGGAGCACACTCTTTTTGTCTCTTGTCTACCATCATCCACAGGAAATCTAGGCTCACTAAAGTATCCCAATGACCAAAGAAGTTTCTTCCCGTTTAGATTGGCAATGTCTATCAGTTGTTTCATAAGACAACAGTGCCATCCAATCCTCAAAGCCCTCCACTGGAGTACCTGTTACTGCTGGTTTCCAATTGGTGTCTAGAGCAGTGACCTGCGGTCAGGACAAGTAAAATACTAACAATGATAAGAGAAAATACATTTGACCATTTGACTGTTCTATAAAACTGTTTTATAAAACTGTTTTCTGAATTACTCAACATGTTAATGGTCAAAATCACGGAATTTACGCAGCGCCTGTTCAAACACATGGAAGAAATGCGGGGCGAGGCAGTGCAGTGCTGTGGCTCACCTCTGGGGGCGCTGTGTCACATACAGTATATGAAGCAGGGGGTTGGCACATGCCCATTGCTGTCTCTCTTTATATCGCCAAAATACACGTTCGATTACACATGTGCTACACGTGCTGATGCTCCACAGTCTGTCTAATATATTGAATGACTGTGTGTGCCATGTTTATTCTTTGCATGGTGCAAATGTGTGGTGAAAATACACAGAGTGAGGCAGAAAGTACCAAGATGATACAACCATCAAAATCAATTGAATGAGTTGTCCTAGTACACTTAAGAACAACCCTATTTACTTTTCCCAAAACAAACAACAAGAATGGCCTACACCAAATTTGAAAACCCATGTTAAAAAAAATGTTCTGTGAATGTTCTACGTTTTGTCCATGTCTTGTATGTCCATCTGAAAGTTGCAACTTGAACTAAAGAAGGTCATGTAAATGTCTCACACTGCAGTCCTTGTCTCTTGTACTGTTGCAGAAATAACAGAAAATCTGTTTTGAAAATTGTATTAATCTTTATGAATATTTAAACCAGTTTATGTATGTTTGTAATGTAAGAGTTTATGATGACATTAAATAATCTTCTTTAATTTTTAAGACTTTAATTCTGCTCATGTACACTCTGTTTTTAGGTAACACATGCTACAAATTTGACATTAACACTAGGTGAATGACTAACATATAATTAGTTCTCAGACCTCTACCCCAGATTTAATTATATATTGAATGCGTTTCTGTTGAGGTTATTATCTGTTATTTAGGACCATGCAAGTGGTACCATCCAGTACAGTAATTTCACCCACATTTCATAACTTCTAAAACATGACTCAGACAAATATGTAACATGTGCATGCCACCCGGAAAATGGCTGCAATTGAAACATTTGCTTTAATGTGCACTTTCCTTTTAAACCCTGAACTAGAAAATGAAAGTTAAATGAAATGATTAATCTGCAAGTTTATGAAAGTCTATGCTGTCATAAATATTCATCAAATATTTATCAAAAGCCATGAGAACTCAACAAGACCTCTAAAAATCACTCATTAGCAATATGAAACAAAAGTAGCAGCATGTTTCTGCAGGGCTTCAGGAATAGATATTCCTTCCTTCCCGTCTTTACATCTTCAATAACAGGGTTTGAAGACAGTTCATTGCTAAGCAGTTCAACTCAATACGTGGTCCTATATCTTTTCCTTTTTCCTTCATCTATTTAATGATACCTAGTTATTGCTTTCACATCGGAGCCTTCTTTAATCTGCACCTGCCCTTTTTATTCCAACACAGCACAAGGTTAATACACTTCTTAGGCACTTGCCTCATAATGAATCCGACTACTTGTCTGAATTCTACTTTCAATCTATCAATTCCAAATGACTGCAGCTGATTAGTTCTTACCGCTCTCCCAATGACATTTTTGTATATATGCTAGAGTCAGGTCAATTTTGCAGTGATCTGCTCTTTCAGCAACAGAAAAATGGTACAGACAAAAGCATCCCTCACACGCAGTCCACATACAGTAACCTTTGATAAATGTATGGTTGTGAGGCTTTAGATACAGTGACTTCCATATTTTGTTGAGAATTTTTGTGGTGTTGAAAATACTGATAACATATCAACTAAAGTTAACAGTGTCTTACAATGAAATGGTAAAACCAACCCTTTCACAGAAATTACAACCTTGCTCTCTGTTACCGCATAAATATTGATCACACAAGTGCTTTTGAGATTCTAGCCTGCAAAACATGACACATGCATCAAGAGAAGAAGACAATGACTGGTCAAATAATAAAGCAAATGACACAAACTTAACTGTAATTCCATTAGGTAATTTATTGGTATATTAGCACAACAAGGAGCCTTCTTCTTACAAAAGGAATCGAGACCGGCAAGTGCTGCAATTACTATCACCATTTGGTAGCTGTGAAGGTTTCTCCTTTTTTTGGTTTTCGGATCAATGGTAACATAAACACACTCTTCACAACAAAGACCTTTGGGCAGTAAAAGTATAAAAATTATTTGAAACTTCTACAGGAAGATTTGTATCACTGCAAAAAAATGTCCAAAAGCAGGAAACAGCACACTGTAGCCATAATATACGCGTGTGTGTGTGTGAATATTTCTTTCCAAAATAAAAGCTCAAGTAAAAGAAATGGCCTTTAGATTCTTCTCAGTAAAAGTAAAACATAAGCTTGTTCCCTGCACTGGTGCACAGTGGACTTACTGGGAAGTGGCAGCAGATGGTGCAGAGGCTACTTAAATCTAATGATGCTTCATCAATGCTAGAACAATGTGACTAACTAAATTGTTGTTTGGCTAATTAAAGGAGCTTTTGCCTTTGTTGTTGCACCAAAACTCTGGAATGACCTCAGACAATCATCACCTGTGACTGTTTTTTAAATCTAAGCTGAAGGCTCACACCTTTTCTGTCAAGCTTTTGGAAACTGATTACTGGAATTGTGTTTGGAGGATCGGTTGCTGTTAGGTTATTTCATGTTACCATGGTGAATGTGTGTAGCGTCAAACTTTTTAGGAACCTGTTTATTCTATTTTATTTTAGTGTAAAGCACTTTGGATTTAAATATGCTATAGAAATAAAATGTACTTACTGCTTACTTAGATAGTGGACAAATGGAAGAGTCGAACACAGCCATAGCAAGAACAGCATCTCCAAATGACTATGGTCTTGAGTGGGCAAACAATGCAGAAGCATGACACTTTTCCTAAACTGGTACCATCACAATTGATTTAATTAAAACCCTTCGTTCTTTACTACTTTTTTATCTACTATTACACAAGTACTTCCAGACGTCCTGCTGGTTCATCAACACAAGGAGAGCATTCTTGTTTCAAAACAGA
>VUQJ01030438.1:0-11460 GCA_015108635.1 Andinoacara biseriatus
CCAGAGGAAGCAAAGGAAAGAGTTGTCTCAGGACATTAGAAGGAAAATTATAGACAAGCATGTTAAAGGTAAAGGTTATAAGACCATCTCCAAGCAGCTTGATGTGCCTGTGACTACAGTTGCATATATTATTCAGAAATTTAAGATCCATGGGACTGTAGCCAACCTACCTGGACGTAGAAGCAGGAGGAAAATTGATGACCATACAAAGAGACGGATAATACGAATGGTAACAAAAAATCCAAGAAAAACGTCTAAAGAGATTAAAGGTGAACTTCAAGCTCAAGGAACATCAGTGTCAGATCGCACCATCCGTCGATGTTTGAGCCAAAGTGGACTTAATGGGAGACGACCAAGGAGGACACCATTGTTGAAAACAAAACATAAAAAAGCCAGACTGGAATTTGCCAAACTACATGTTGACAAGCCACAAAGCTTCTGGGAGAATGTCCTATGGACAGAGAGACAAAAATGGAACTTTTTGGCAAGCACATCAGCTCTATGTTCACAGAGGAAAAATGAAGCATATCAAGAAAAGAACACTGTCCCTACTGTGAAACATGGAGGAGGCTCTGTTATGTTCTGGGGCTGCTTTGCTGCATCTGGCACAGGGTGTCTTGAATCTGTGCAGGGTACAATGAAATCTCAAGACTACCAAGGAATTCTAGAGAGAAATGTGCTGCCCAGTGTCAGAAAGCTTGGTCTCAGTCGCAGGTCATGGGTCTTGCAACAGGATAATGACCCAAAACACACATCTAGAAACACCCAAGAATGGCTAAGAGGAAAACACTGGACTATTCTGAAGTGGCCTTCTATGAGCCCTGACCTAAATCCTATTGAGCATCTTTGGACGGAGCTGAAACATGCCGTCTGAATAAGGCACCCTTCAAACCTGAGACAACTGGAGCAGTTTGCTCATGAGGGGTGGGCCAAAATACCTGCTGAGAGGTGCAGAAGTCTCATTGACAGATACAGGAATCGTTTGCTTGCAGTGATTGACTCAAAAGGTTGTGCAACAAAATATTAAGTTAAGGGTACCATCATTTCTGTCCAGGCCTGTTTCATGAAGCATGGTTGAAAAGCAATAGCAGACTTTCGTTTGTTCATTTTCATAGAATTTTTATTTACTACTTTTGTCGGAGTAAAGTTATTTCTGTTACCATTGTGGGTTTTTCTTTCATTAACCAAGGGGTACCAACAATTTTGTCCACGTCTATATATGAACACTTGGCCATTTGAGACAGGCATTCGAGCAGACTACTCCTGTTAGGTTTGCTTGAAATGCAAAGTAAGTCTTGATGTTTGTTGGAAAATAAAAAAAAAATCCTTTTCATTTTTGAATTATTCATCTATCCAAAGTGAGTTGTCATCTGTTTTAGGAGCCCCTGTATATTCATGTGTATGTAACAAAAAGGAGAAGAAAAAAAATCTATTATTTCTGTATGAAGATGCGGGTTCAGATATTTTACATTATGTTTCAGAACAAATGTGATTTCAGCGTAGCTTTTCTGTCCTCCACAAACACCACAGAGCAGCTGGGTTGCACCTGAACCCGAGGGCCTGTAGTTGTAGACTGATAGTGCCCTCACTCGGCCAAGCTTTAGCACTGTAGGTGAATTAGATTTCCACACAATTATTAACCTTACTTTAAACTTTATTTGAGCGACGGCTCAAATAAAATCTTCCACTCTGGCGTTGTAGAGGTTGAAATGACCACCTTACTACCCCTGAACCATTTAGCCACACAGCAGATAACCTTCAAAAACAACTTTAATGTGCATTAGACATGAACAGCAGATGACACATCAAAGCATTAAGTGAGTCGTCTCTAAAAGTAACGTTTTAAGAGATGAACAGCGATACGAATAAGAAAAACCTAGAGACCCATCTGTACCTAAACACATACGGCATCTCATAATATTAACTCTCACTATTTAATCAAATTGGTTTGGTTTTGGAGCAATGCTTTTGTGCAAACTGTAGTTGTGTCTTCCTGAAAGGCATCAAAAGTCAAACAAATCTCCAAAGAATATAATAAAATACATGAGCTATAGCAGAGCAGCTATTGTTCTGTCCAAAAATATTGACACAGACGATGGGGTTCGTGGCTCCTCAGTTGTGGAGAAAGTAAGATGTTGTGGAGGAGATATCCCTGCCCCACCCCCTTTTTCTGTAGTCCTGTGCAGAATGAAAGTGGGTGTTTCCCTTAGTCTTGTTGCTAATTCTATGAGAGGCAGAAAACTCATAAAAGCTTTTACAAAAATCATGATGAATGGGATTTTGGCTAAATTCAATTTAGGTTACAGGGTTAATTTATATACTTGAAAAACTACAGCCCCCCCCCCCCCATCTCTGTCCAAACCCCTTCACCCCCTTCATGTCCTTAAAATCATAGGACTGTGTAAGGCCATTTAAGGCTCAACGAGGTCCACAGAAGTTTTCTTTTTTCCAGCAGGCTTATTTGACAGTCCTCTCCTATAAGATGCATGAGGGGAGCGAGATGAGAAGTCACGTGTGGCACGATATATTCCAGCTTGCAGATGGTCAAGTTGTAACGTGGGGAAAGGTGAAGGCCAATAAAAGAAAAAAAAAAAAAAATCCTGTTGCAGATTTAAACAGGAGTTCCCACTTTTCTGCAGTAACAGCATTATTAGCCAATAATTTTACAAATTACACTTACGCCAATTAGGCTGACATTACAGAAACTGGGAAACAGTTATTTGAAGATGCTGATGAAATATGGTTTTCAGAAGACCGAGATGAGGGCGAAAACCCCATACAGCAGAGCGCAGGGGTACGCAACCAAGAGCTGCTGCCCATCCATGGCCAATGCTGAGATGAAGATCTTTGAGGCTGAGAAACTGCACCAGCTAATGATTGTTGCTGTAAGTATAATTCCCAGCATGCCCCTAGAGAGGACAAGAAACAAGCAAAAGGTTAGCCTCAACTATTTTAAGTCATCTCTTGATAGTGATTTAAGTGTTTCATGTATATTTTTGTTTAACTCATTTAATGAAAGTTACATTGTACTATACAGGGTTTGTCCTGGCTCTAGGTATTCTGGGGGTGACTTCACACATACAATTTGTATTACCTAGCTCGACACAAGTATCTCCATATTACTGTTATATATGATCATTTTATTGGCCATATAAATAAGCTTGGGCAAATCAAAAGTTTGGCCAAGTTTATTAAACAACCAAATAATTTTTAGAGGTTGTAATATACTAATACAGCAAAGTTCTTTGGAGTACTTTGAACTACCAGATACTGCTGTCTTGTAGTGTGATCTAAACACCCTTTTGCTGAATTTGAAAAAGTTAAATTAACATTCATAAACTTTGTTTTCCTGCATACTCACTGTAAAGAAAAGAGAACTCCAAAACTTGAGAGAATGATCATGGGGAGGAGGCAGTATCCCAGCACGCTGGCCACGCAGCCAAAAGACACTCCCGTCATACTCATGAGGTTGAGTAGGCAGTACATGCCAAGGCAGCCAATCGCACTGATGCCGTACACATACCCAAACTGGATTTTACCTGACTGTGAACGGAGAAAGAGCGAAAGAGAAAGATCCAGCCACACAATTAGATATGGACCTGCACACCAACAGTTCTTACCGTAAGTATTTGTGCAGTTACATGCTCTATGCTTTTGCTCAGTCAGTTTCATAATCATTAAAGTGTCAAGTGTTGGCATTAATTTCAGTGAATTTACTTCAACACAGAAGGACTGTTTGAGATAAATTTAGCAGCGTTTCAATTTCTAAGGCACAGAAATAATTGTAACTTGGCTACACAACTTCAGACGATAAACAAAAAGCACTTTACAGAGGAGGAGCTCAATGAGGAGTAAAGAGGCAATCACACAAGATTATAAAGCTATGAATTTGGTACATTCACATGAAGATCAGGTAACGGAAAAGGAACCTGGTAGAACAATGATGATTTGCATAGTGAAAAATAATTGTTTATGCTTTGGAAACTGTAAAAGGCCACACAGTCTTTTACACACGGATATAAAATCTACTTAAATTATATGACATTTGCCACTGGTAATGATGTATTAGTTTATTATTTTGAACTATTATCATTTGTGGTTCTACCACAAATGCTTTTTATTTTTCACCTGAAATCAACCAAATGATTTACCAGGAGAAGTGTTGCTCCAAAGGCCAAACAGAACACCATAGGCCCAGCCAAGTCTGTCTCATTCATGATGCTGCCGTCTGCGGCTTTCATTGGATGGAGCACCGTCAGTGTCTTCTGCCAGATGTGGTCAAAATTTATTCCCAATTCTAAGGGAAGAAAAGACATTTCAGACATTCATACTATGTTATACTGCTTGCTATATAAACACTAGACACTTGTTTATATTTAAAATGTAAAGTTCAGGTGAAGACACCCTTACATTTTAGTTTAAATAGTGTGAATTAGGTTGAATAATATTTTCATGGTCTTTCACAGTCTGTTACTGAGCCACAGCTGTCCAGCAACACACCCAGTTACGCAAGCACAAGATTAGACATAACAAGGCAACAGCAATGGAAATCAACAAGTATGTTAGGGCAGTCTCACTGCACCAAGCTAATATTCCAATTTAATAAAACATCAAATATTATTTTACATGCAACTCTAAATGGTTCAGTCCTAAAATGAAACTCACAACAAAACATTATCAGCTCAGAGGTAATTTCATCTCCACCGAATGTTTGACAGCTTACAGCGAACAGGTGACAAGCCAAATTTCAATTGGAGGTGAAACTGAGCCGTTTTTGAGGCCCAAGAATGAAATTACTACATTATTTTGATCTAAATGAAGGTCAATTTTTAAGGATGTAGAACATGGCTACCTGAGGGCATTATATGGAAATTACAATTTATACAAAAAAATAATAACTAAATTCAAGTTAAGTAGAGTTGTGCCAATTGTCAATGTCAAGGATTGATGATAATCAGAGTAATCAAGGCGATTCCCCCCCAATGTTTTTGTTGGTTAAAACAAAAACAAAACACTGTTTTTTACCCGGATAGAAACGAGCTGGACATTAGTAGAGCTGTAGGTTTGAAGTACAAAAGTTAGGATCCATACTGACATACTATGACTTTTTTAGCTGTTTGGCTGATACCCGTGTGCCTATGATAAATAATTACAGTAAAGATAAATCATTCATCGCACTATGGAGCAGAACATCCAAAACTACAGCTGAGTTTAAACTGTCTCAAATATCACCCCAGTTGAAGTGAGTTGAAGTAGCACTTAATTGACACAGGTTCATCACAATGTGCTGATTTATATACTTTGTTATAGTAATATGGCCTAAAACACTACAGAAATACAAGTTTCTAGAAGCACTATAGTCTGAAACATTTTAAAATAGCAAAATGTCTGCAGTCTTTCTCAAGCATATAAGCAGAAGCAAAATAAAACAACAGGTCTGCCAAGTAAAGTCAGGTCTGCCAATTATGCAGACACTTGGAAGACCTCCACTGTTAGAATCATCAGTGCTTTTTATTCTATCAACTCGTTCTTGTAGCTATGAAATTCTCTGACTCTGGAAGCAACTGCAACAGGTGAGTGAAAGTCTAATTTCACGCTTTGAAACACAGTTCTTCCACCGAATACTTGAAGCGATACTGCAGACTGATTTCAACTTCACTAAACTTTCACTTGTTGGGAGTTTAACTAGAGCTCCACTTACAGTACCCTGAAATCATATTCAAGGCTGATAAACAGTACAACAAATGATTACTTACATTAACTGATTCAGTTCAACAAAGCTATTCAATTTAAAGTATCATCAAACAGCAAGAAAAGCAAATTCAAATGACTAAAAACAGAAACGAAGCATTCCTGACACTCAGATCTCCTCCCTAACGCCCTATTTCACAGAATATATTCCAGACAGTTTAATGGGTTATTCTTTTGCTCAGCCTCTACACGGTATTGAAATTGGGATAAGAGGTTTTTGCTCAATCTTGCTGACAGACAGTCAAGACAGACATGACACACTAACATGTAAAGGTCTTAGCCTTGGCGCCTGCCATACCTTCTAGCAGCGGTGGCTCATCATCAAAGCTGTTATTGTACATGGACTGTGATGCTGATGGTGTGTACGTCTGTGTGGGCTGGAAGATTTGTCCGGTATATGGCTGCTGTGGCGGAATCATTCCGGGGGAAGAGTAGCCCATGGGTTGGGAGTAATCATATTGACCATATGGCCTGGGAAATACAAAATAACAACAGGTATCTTAACTATTTTTTAAGTTGTTTTGTACTACATGAGCACAGCACACAATGAAATAATACCAAAAGAATAAACAATTGCCTTGAACATTTAAAATACCGTGCTGTGAAAAAGTACATGCCTCCTTCCTGATTTTATTTTTGCATATTTGTCACACAGGTTTCAGATCAAATTTTAATATTAGACAAATATAACCTAACATAAATCTAAAATTCAGTTTTAGATGATGATTCAATTTATTAAGGGAAAAAGATTATGCAACCCAATGAGTCTTTCACAGCACTATGGAAGAATTTTGGCTTGCTCTACTTTACAGAACTGTTTTAATTCAGCTAAATAGTTGGGGTTTCCAGCTTGAATTGTCTGTTTAAGGTTGTACCAAAGCATCTCAATTGGATTTAAATCCTGACTTTGATTAGGCCACACCAAAACCTTCATTTTGTTGTTGTTTTCTTTTTCCATTCAGAGGTGGATTTGCTAGTGTGTTTTGGATCATTGTTCAGCTGCATAACCTAAGTGAGCTTAAGCTTCAGAGCACAAACTGATGACTGGATATTCCCCTTCAGGATTTTCTGGTAGAGAGCAGATTCAGGGTTCAATCAATTACAGCAAGTTGTCCAGGTACTGAAGAAGCAGCACCAGACCATGGCACTATCACGTTTGACCTCTGGTATGACAATTTTATGAAATGCTGTGTTAGTTTCACGCCTGATGCCTTCCAAAAAGTTACACTTTTGTTTCGTCAGTCCACAGAATATTTTCCCAAAAGTCTTGGGGATCATCAAGATGTTTTTTTGGCAAATCTGAGACAACCCTTTGCATTGTTTTTTTTTTACAGCAGTGGTTTCCTCCTTGGAACTCCCCCATGAATGCCATTTTTGCTCAGTCTCTTTTTTATTGCTGAAACATGAACACTTACCTAAGTGAGGCCTGCAGTTCTTTAGATGTTGTTCTGGGTTACTTTGTCACCTGAATCACTGATGGACTCTTGAAGCAATTTTGGTATGTCGGTCACTTCACCAATGTTCCAAGTTTTCTCCATTTGTGGGTTATGGCTCTCACTGCGGTTTGTTGGAGTCCCGAAGCCTTAGAGATTGCTTTGTAACCCTTTCCAGACTGATGTTGTATGTTGTATGATGTGTTGCTTTTTGAGATCTTTTAGCTTACTTCACTTTGTCAAATAGTTTCTATTCAAGTGACTCAATTTAACATTTATCAGGCCAGGGTGCGGCTAGTGAAATTGAACTCTGCTTTCCAGGAAAAAAAAAAAGGGGGGGTGGGGGTAAGTGTGACAAATATGAAAAAATAATAATGTTTTTATAAAGTCAGAAAATAGAAAGATGGTGAATACCTTCACACTGGAAGGTTAGTTTTCAGTGTCTGAAGTGGCCCAGTAATAACATGCCAGCAGCTGAGGGAAAATCTATTAAAAACTACTTCATTCACTTACTTGTTGTAGGGGTTGTCAGTGTTGCTGTAGCCATAGCCGGCTTGGCTTTGGTCATCTACACTATAGCTTGACTGGTAAAAGTCTGTGTTGAAGTTGTCAAAACCCGACATCTCTTAATCTGCAAGTAACAGAAACGAGAACACAACCTATCAGCGTGAAAAAAATATTTTAATATACAGGCAAATTGCTTTCTTCTCCACAAAGAGTTACAATACCCTTCCACTGCACAGTATAGACTCCCTTAACAATGTCAGCTTCCACTGTTGGCTATCAGTATATATTAAAAATATAGAGTACTGTTATCTTGAAAGTCAATGTTTGTATTTGGTGAGGCATCATCTTTTTGCGTTAATTAACTTACACTTGCCAAAAATTAGGGAACAAATCGTATACTAAAGTGTGTGTGTGTGTGTGTGTGGGGGGGGTTCTATCATAACTGTACAAATAACACGACGTGACATAATTATGTTTTATTAAAAAATTTCACCCATGTATTTCTTAAAAAGCGGCACTGCTGTTAACGTTAGCCGGTTCCCTTCATTAAATGCAGCAGTGCTAAAGCGGCTAACAAAACAAACCAATACATATGCTGCAAGCATTTTCTTAGTTTATTATTATTGACTGCACCAGCTACCAAATGACTCAACAACCACGACCACGTAAAAAGATAACGGATATTGTACTCCGCTATTATTCTTTGGGAGTCTGTAGGTAATTGGTTAGCTAATGCTAGCTATAAATAGCAGGCACAGACGTAACTAATAGATGTCAGCAGCGGCTTAGCATTTAGTTCAACTTTCCTAACCTTATCACTATTCTTACGCTATGACGCACCACAGTCGTGCAAACTCTTACCTGTGCTGTGCGGTAACTCTGCCAAGAGAGCTGCCAACTTCACTGCGGCTGCTACGTGTCAGGAGAAAGGTAAATCTTCCGGGATGATACGTAGCCAACGGGAAGTTGTTGGGACCACTGGCAGATTCCCACTCGGAGAAAATGTGGCGTCTCCTGCAGGCGATTGCTGGTACTACACAATCATTACTAACCGGTTGCACCAAAAACTTAGCAGTGTAGGGGGAAGTACCCTGAAGTGGTAGCGTTGTATTCTACTAATTACTTCACATTGGAAATACTGGAAATGGTTAAACTATAGATTAAAGAATTGTTATTTTCATTATACAAGCATAAAGAAATTACAGTTAGCCCCCCACATGGTGCACAAAATTTAAATAACTGATAAATATACTGACATGTATTTAATATAATTTATATATACAAATGCAAACACACACCCATATACATATGCACATATGTGCATATATGCATATAAATAAATACATGTGTTTTAAGGATGTATACAATAAGATTTTTTTTTAGTGGTAGCACTAGTCTTTGGAACAATAGGTTTGGGTCATTCATCATCCCCACACTGAAATTGGGTACAAAGCCCTAAGAACAACTAGTATTTTAAATGCAAGAGCAGCTGACCTAAAAGCTGGAAACCTTGACCCTCTGTGGCTGATGACCAAGACTACATGAAGTATCCTCTGAATGTCTCCTGGAAGAAGGAGCTGTATCCTCCATGAAGAAAAAAACTAGAGGCCAAGATCAAGGCAGCATTAAGGGAATTTAGCCAGCTATCAGAACTGCAGAAAGATGTCATTGAGAAAAGGGTGCCTAAGAAGTACAACAAGCTATCCATACCTTTGGCCTCAGAAACTGCCAAGGAAATATTCAGAGCCTTGGCTAACCATTTGAAGAGGTATACCAGTGACATAGAAGCCAGGAGAATCAACCTGAAGTTCTTCACTAAACCATCCAAGGGGTACTCTCAGTTGCAGGGAACAATATGAGAACAGGATGACAGGATTCATAATTCAGGATGACTACTGGATAAAGACTCTAACTGCACTCCATGAACGCATGGCAGCACAAATGAACCAACTGCTAATGGACAAGACACACCCGGAATAGCTAACCAAAGGCTAGACAGTGTTGTTCCCCAGAAGGGACTGGTCCCATCCAACTACTGGCCAATAACCTGTCTCAGGACAAGATGGGAACTCCTGTCAGGCATAACTGTGGCCAAGTTGAACAGGCATATGGCTCAGTAAATTAGATTAGAGATTAGATTAGATGAAACTTTATTAATCCCTTTGGGAGGGTTCTGTCAGGGAAATTAAAGTTCCAGTAGCCCTTTTTATATACTGTAGGCACACAAATAGAGACTGTCAGATATACAAGAAATATACAAGAAATATACAAGAATACAAGAAAATGAGCAGAGCCCAGAAAGCTGGGTAAGACCCCCGTTGCAGGCTGTGCAGCGATGCTCCTGATGGCAATCCAGCTCATAACAACAGGGAGTAAGACACTAGCATGCAGGGCATCAGTGGAATGCCATAACAAAGTGTCTGGCATAGAATAAATGCTTTATATTTGTATACACTTTCATCATTTCTCAGCTTACATACCTCACAAGTAAACACAGTTAGGGTCAGTTCCTGTATTTTCTTAAATGGCAATAGTGACTTTTCCTCAGACAAAGATTCAGGAGGCTTATACACAATGATTTTGTTGCTGTGTGCACATGAACACTTGCACGTGCAGATCAAGTGTGTTGTGGTGGGTCTCTGGACAATTACACTATTGTGCAATAATCTTGAGCCACCCCTAATTTCTTTGTATTTTTCTTGGGAAATGGGAAATAGGTGAAGAAATTTATTGAAACATGTGCAAATATATACAGAAATGCAGTATATAAGCAATAATCAATAGCAAAACAATAATAGCAAGCTTGAAAGTCAATATATGGTATGAACATCCTTATTCTTCAATGCAACCTGAACACTCTTAGACAAGCTTTCTTGTAATTTCTTTAAGTTGTCTATATAGTGGTATAGTGGTAGGTATAGTGTTCTATTCCTAGTTAAAACAAAAAATTCATAAAGAAAGAATTAAATTTCTTATGAGTACAAGTGCCTCTCATTGTGCTTACATCTGGTATGTAGACCTGTTAGGTTCTAGCTTATAGTTTGAGTAAATGACTGTCTAGTGGTAACAAATAGAAACAGGAAGTAGAAGATAATTTAACAGGACAAGCACTGAGCTCATGGCAAGAACAAAGGTAGCAGGTTTCGTCGGGGAACAGATCAATCAGTATGCTTATGCAGGAGGACTGCACTGCTATCAGACACAGCGCCAAATCCATCCTCTTTGATGATGTCGACAGATAATGAAAAGTAATATGGTGATGACCTCTGTTGAGAGGAAATAGCGAAGAGAGCGAATGAGAACTGAGTGTACATCTCAGATGCACATGAGTTTGATATGTGGGACATGGAAAAATACAAATGTAGAAATGTAAGAAGAAAAAATATATTATTGATGCTGTTACACTGTTGATCTTTAGAGTGGTCAAGACCGGTCTCGAGAATTAATGCAACAGAAAAAACCAGCAGGAATAACAAAATCGAAATGAATTCAGATGACTCTTCTTATTAAACAGTCCCCTTCCATAACTACTATCTTGATCTCTTACCCAAGGCTTATTAAAACTGGATTGTTTCTGCTTCGCTGAAACAAAAAATACTCCTGGCAATCATAATAGGAAAATATGGGAATTTTTTGACATAAATTAACTGGTGTAGTGTGAAAGGCAGCTGAATTACACCTCGCACCCTACCTAGCCTGGAGCTACAGGATTCTTTACAGAGAGATGAGAAAAATAATACATGCCAAAAAAAAAAAAAAAGGAAAAAAA
>VUQJ01030438.1:15403-29413 GCA_015108635.1 Andinoacara biseriatus
AAATCTGTGTTGACATTACGCACACACACACACACACACACACACACACACACACACACACACACACACACACACACACACACACACACACACACACAAAGAGAGGCAAAAATACACACCGCACCATTACCTCTCCACAGTGTTCCCACATGGCGTTTGTGCTGGCAGAGAGAGCGTGGATGCTTAGCAACATCTCATCTGCATGTTTTGCCAAATCAACAGGGTCAACATCCCTTTAGGCTTGGAGAACTCTACAGCGCTGTGCAAGGAGTGGCCTCAGAGATGCAGAGCCTGGTGCAGATGTGGGAAGACTCTTCATTGCAAATATCACTCGTAAACTGCTTGGTATCAGCATTCACCTTCGGGTTATATTAAAAACAGCAAAAATGTTGCCAGTGTGGTCACTGATCATTTGCTCCTATCTTGTGCTTTTTCTCTTGTTTCAGGAGCTTTTTTGTCAAAGCCTTATTTGGAATGCAGACTGCTACCCGTATTAAGAAACACAGCATTTACTGTATTAAAAAAAAAACTCTATTCATATTTAAACTAATTGAAATGCAAGCTTATAATTTTTTTTATAAAATAATAATAAAAAACTAGGGAAAGAGAAAACATGACTGGTTAAGATATTTTTTCTGATTTGCCTACTCTTCATATTTAATTTATAATTCATCTCCAAACTCTAAATGAAGGTCAAACGGTCAAAAGTTTAAAAGCATTTATTGTCTCAAGCAACTGTGTTTTCATAGTGTTGCATACATCTTAAAGCAGGATAATAAATATAATAACATCCACAATGTATTTTAATTTATTTAGGTCAGGTGACACGCTGCTACAAGATGTAAACACAAACCCCCTCTAGATATTTGCCACAGTTTATTTCTTTTAATTGCCGTGGATGTACAGTCTATGATTTGACATGGACCTGACTGCATGGTTGCTCTGTACATTTTATTAAAGCTTATCTGTGTCTGATGTAATCCACATAGGAAGATGAGTCAGTATACACTTACACACACACTCTGACTCAATGGATTTTTTTTCTCTTTTTTAACAAATGAACAGAGATTTCTTCCTTCACTGTGGAGCTGTCAGATCCTCCACCCCCTCCCATCCTTTCACGACACCCACAACTTGATCCTGGCCAACTGCTTTCTGAGTCCCACATGGTGCAAATTGAATCAAACGCCAGCTACTGTAAGATACACTGAAAACCTCCTGGTTTTAACACTGCATACAAGTTTGATTATCTCTATGTGTGCAAAGATTCTACATTTGTTCCAAGAAGTGAAAAAGAACTTTAGGAGAGAGGTCTGGCTGTTCTCATTTTTAACAACAATACTGTTTTTCCGAGTGTTGGAACGTCGACTGATTTTCCTGGTTAACGAATTTGGTTATATTTCTAAAACCAGTTATTATCCGGCTGCCTTCGACACAACTTGTGAAAAGGAAAATAGAAATATGTCGAATTCAATGCCTCTCAAGTCAAAACTTTGGGGGGATTGTAACTGACAGATTTGTTGAATATGTTTCAATATCTGATGAGTTGTTAATATTTCATGACATTCAGTTGCACCTTAGATAGAACATACCTCTCCTCTCGATGAAATCGGTTTGTTTCTAGTGCATCTTTGGACAACTCTTGACAGGACAAAAGATTTAGAATGTGGCTGGATGGACTGATAGATGGATGGCTGGATTGTCAAACCCTTTTTGTGACGCCTATAGCTAGTTCAAACTGAGCATCAGATTGTGGAAGAAAGGTGATTTTGGTGACTTTATAGCAGCATTGTTATTGGTACCTGATGGGCTGGTCTGAGAATTTCAGAAACTGCTGATATACTGGGATTTTCCTACAAACCAACTCTAGGGTGTACAGAGAATGGTTCAAAAGAAAAGAAACAGATCAAGTACTGTATCTAGTGAGTGGCAGTTCTCTTGGTGAAAATGCAGCTTTCCTGCCTTGTTTCAATGGTTCAGGTGTGTGGTGGTGTATCAGGTTTGATATCTGTATATAGTGTTCTTTGATGCACGTGTGTATATGTATATGTGTATTGTTATATATATTTTTTTATGTATATAGTGTGTTCTTTTCCATTTTCTTTTATTTAATTTGTCTCATTTTATTCATCTTCATATTCTTCTCTGTACTGAGCTGCTGTAATGCACAAATTTCCTCGCTGTGGGATCAATAAAGTTTATCTTATCTTATCTTAAAACCAACTGAGCACCGTTTATGCCACAGCCTACCTGAGTACTGCCCTGGAACATGTCATACCTTTGGGACTGCAGTGTGGTCATTTTCTAATGGCTGTTTCCAGCACAATAATGCACAATGTCACAAAACTCAAATCATCTCATATTTGTGTCTTGACCACAACAATGAATTAACTGTAGTCAAATTGTCTCTACAGTCACCAGATGTCAATCCAGCAAAATGCCTTTGGAATGTGGAGAGTTACATCATGGATGTGCAGCTGAAAAAAATCTGCAGCAACTGGGTGATGCTGTCATGTCAATATGGACCAAAGTCTTTGAGGAATGTTTCCAGCACCTCAATGAATTGATACTATGAACAATTAAGTAAGCTCTGAAGGCAAAAGAGGGTCCAACCTAGCATTAGCATGGTGTACCTAACAAAGTGTCCAGTGAGGGTATATCTCAGATTCAGTAGATAGATTCATTTAAAGCCCAGCTGTAACAAGATTGAAAAAAAAAAAAGCTTCTGTCAAGCAAACTGACCATAACACAGGAAACGTGTCAAATGGGCGTGAACAACAGACAAGCAAAAACAATATAGAAATGATCTCGATTGCAGCTTAATTTAGCAGCAACATGTAGAGTCATCGCTGTACAGATACACACATACAAAGTACAGTACTGGGTCAGTTGGTTGCATCCAAAATAACTTTGGATCCACATTTTGATGCTCTGTTTAGATTTGGCTACAAGGATACACCCTCTTCCTTGATGCCTTCTTCAGTGCAAAAAGTAGTGCAACACACACACACACACACACACATACACAGACACCTGGAGAGTCAGTGTTAGTGAGTGGGATGACAGCTCTGCTGCTATGTTGCTGGCCAAAAGACAAGCTGAGGAGTTCAACTTCCCAGCTCTCTGTGGTGTCTTGCAGTCCTCTTCTTATTCTGGCTCCAGTAGTTGCTCGTCTGCCCCTCACCAAGCCGCTCTGCTCTGACTGACAGAGCCCTTAATGTTTAGTGGGCTTCCTGGTAACTAGCCATGTCTCCAGGGAGAGCAGTGGGCCTAGTTTAGCAGGGAGAAGCTGCCTGGCCTTGGGCAAAGAGTGGATAAGGAGAGGTTTTCAAAAGCAGAGCACCAAAGTGACACAAAGCAAGTCCAAACTCATTTTTAACCTGGTGAAATAAATAAAAATCCCAAGGTGCTGAAATCATACAGCTGCACTGCCAAGTATCAAGATTCAATGATATATGCCTCCACTTTGTCAGTCTTGTCAGCCAGAAAGGACTACTCTCTGCTCAAAACTGTTTGTAAGTCATATTAATAACATTTGTTTTTTGAGATATATTGATTGTGTCAAGCAGTTTCATGTACTTCCTTAATGCAACTCACTCTCAGATCTGTTTGTTGGAATCAGCTAAAAATATCTGGTTTAAATATCAAATATGGGGCATTGGGACTTGTTGCTGATTCCCACAAGGACTTCACTGAGTTGATGTTTGAAGATCAACGTTGGCGAGCCAAGATATCAGTATACTTCTAAAATAAGCCAAAAAACATTGCTGAGCAATCTTTAAAAGCACATTTGAGACTGATGACTCATTGCTTTAGTAGCTGCAGGCGTTGGAGAGTACATACTTCACAGAACAGCTAGAGTTTGGACAGATCACCAGCCTGCTTAGATCGTCTAATTGGACAATGCTGACGTTAAAGATAATACGGAAAGTTTCTGGGAAAAACCTGGTCTTGTTAGATGAGATGGGATTCATCCCACATTGGATTGAGCAGCTCTCTTTTCTAGAAATCTGACCAAATGCATTTATTTGGCTTCTCTTCATTGGCTCCCTCTTAAATCCAGAATTGAATTTATAATCCTTCTTCTTACATACAAGGTCTTGAAGAATCAGGCCCCTCCTTATCTTAAAGACCTTATTGTGCCATATCACCCCAATAAAGCACTTTGCTCTCATGCTGCTGGCTTACTTGTGGTTCCTAGGATAGTTAAAAGTAGAATGGGAGACAAAGCCTTGAGCTTTCAGGCCCCTCTTCTCCCAGTTTGGATTCAGGAGACAGACACCCTCTCTATTTTTAAGTAAGTAAGTAAGTAAAAATTTATTTATATAGCACATTTCAGTGGCAAGGCAATTCAAAGTGCTTTACATCATAAGATAATCAAATAAATGTGTAAATAAAATCATTAAAAGCAATAAAACATCAATCAAGTACACCACACAGAATCATAAAAACCATCAAGCAGATACACATGATAATCATAGGGAGATGGTTAGTGTTTAATAAGATATTTTGTTTAGAACAGCTTTCACCCTGATTTGTTTGTGGACTACTAATCAAAAGTAGCTTTAAACGTGGGTTTTCAGCCTTGTTTCAGGGGAATTTCTAAGATTTTAAGATTACGCTGAAAACCTTTTGATCAAAACTTATAGTTTCAGATGACCCTGAACCATCCCTTAGTTATGCTGCAATAGGCTTAGGCTGCGGGGTTTACCAATGAGATGCTCTGTCTCCATTGCTGTTTTGCATAGGCCTGAACCCCCTCAGCCAGATCATCAAAAAGACTGTCCACAGATACCGATAGCAAACATCAGCCACCTTCTCTACATTGATGACATCAAGCTGTATGCCAGGAGTGAATAAGATATCGATTCACTGATCCACACCACACGGATCTACAACAACGACATTGCATTGTCATTCAGACTAGAGAAGTGTAGTTGGATGGTAACTAAGAAATGGAACGTAGTCAGAACTGAGGGGACTGCATTACCAGAAGGCAACATTGCAAACAATGAGGACAACTACAAGTACCTTGGAATCCCACAGGCAAATGGGAACCATAAAGAGGCAGCTAGGAAAGCTGCAACTGCCAAGTACCTGCAGAGAGTAAGGTAGGTCCTAAGGAGTCAGTTGAATGGGAAGAACAAGATCTAGAAACCCGAGAAATAACAGGAGATAGAACAGGAACCATCATGGAAGGACATGCCTCTGCATGGCATGGACAACCAGCAGATAGAAGAAGTGGCTGATATTGAAAATCCTACCAATGGCTGGACAAATCTGGGCTACAAGATAGCACAGAGGCACTAATCCTGCTAATGACTTCTATATGTGATTCAGGTGTGTTGGATCAGGAACACATCTAAAACCTGCAGGACACCGGCCCTCGAGGCCTGGAGTTGCCCACCCCTGCCCTGCAGGCTGTGCAGAGATCCAGCACATAACAGCAGGTTGCAAGATGCTAGCAGGCAGGGCATACATGGAACGCTATAACCAATGCCGGCATAGTATACAGGAACATCTGTGCCAAGTATGACCTGGAAGTCCTGAGGTCAAAATGGGATATGCCCCCAAGGGTGGTTGAGAATGGCTGAGCTCAGATCCTGTGGGACACATGGACAAACTTGTGATGGCTAATCAACTGGACACAGTAGTGGTGGACAAGCAGAAGAAGAAAGCCGCAGTGACAGATGTTGCAATACCAAGTGATGGCAACATCAAGAAGAAGGAACACGAGAACCTCAAATACCAAGAGCTGAAAGAAGAGCTAGAAAGGATGTGGAAGGTGAAGGTAACAGTGGTCCCCGTGGATGGATCACTTGGGGCAGTGACCCCCAAACTGGGAGAATGGCTCCAGCAAATTCCTGGAAGAACATCCAAGATCTCTGTCCAGAAGAGTGCATTCCTGCGAACAGATATTGCGCAGGACCCTTAAGCTCCTAGGGATCTGGTAGAGGTCCCTACAGGAGGTCTACCAGAGGCTCCTAGGCACTATCTGGTTAATCGTAAGCCTTAATCTAACCTTAAACTGAATGTTAATCCTAAAATGTCACAGAGACATTTTGTCACTAAAGCAAAGTCAAAATCCTGCAAATGTAACTGTACAGATATATGTGCCTGCATTATGAGTAATACAAGCAAATATCCACACATGCAGAACCCTCCCAGCTTGTTCTCAGACCATCTCATTTCACAGTGAGTCACTAAACATGATAGCTCCCTATTGGTAACAATGATGAATTTAAAAAAAAATGCCATCTCTAATATAAATAACACCAATAAGAACTTTCCATATCTGATTGATTTGACAGACTTCTAACATTTAGTGCCAACACGTAGAGTTGTTTCCCTGTTGAAATTTTGCAAATAATAAGTAGCTTTCTATATTTAAATAAAAAGAAGTTAAAGTACATGTTTAAGAGATAACTAAGACTTTCATAGAAACTCTTGGTAAATACTCATCCTCTCCGAGTCGGCTGAATTTATGCATTGAATGTCTGCCTGCTGTACTTGCAGATTTCCCATCTAAGGCCTGGCATCATTCAGTGTGGCTGTAATGAGAGATGGAAGTGGGAGTAGTATGCTGTTTATTTCAACCATCTGTGACTGGCCTGAAAATTTCCCTTTAATAGTTTTCTCTGCACTGCACAGGAAGAAAATAACTGCGCTGCCAGTTGATCTGTATCAAGGAAGAGGGGTGCTCGCAAAGTCGCTCGCTTTTTCAAGTGAAAAATTAAAAATCTCTCTGATATAATGCCTCTCTTTGAAAAACCATAAATTATTAATGTTGCTGCTGTGCTCGTGGAGTGAATGGTTGTGTATATTTTTAATTTGCTAATGTGAAACTAAAAGGAATTTAAAAACATAGAAAACAAAAACATAATTTGGAAAATGTGACAACTGCACCAGAATGTTTGATGAAAAGCCAGGAAATATGACATTATAACCCTAAAAGAATAAATCTGAATTCTGCAAAAAAAATGGTTTCTAAAATGGCTTTTTTGGATTTGTCTGGAATTGAAAAATAATGAATTCAAATAGCCTATGTTGATACTGTACATTGTGACCTGAAATGCAGGCACAGTGCGCACACCATGGATGGATGTGTCTGCTGATGGTCTCGCTGTATGTTTTGGAAGAAGCTACACCAGTTACTCAAGTGCCCTTTGGGGACAAAGAGAGCTAAGGTGAAATTAATTTTGTTAGCACAAGCAGGTTCAACTCCATACAGGTGGTCAATCGTCTGCTCTTGAAATAGCAGCACAGGGGGGAGCGTTGTAGTGCCCACATGTATTTATGAAGACGCTGCTGACATGGCCTACTTCTGGGTGACTGCTCAAGTCCCAGTTGGGCACAGACACCCCCCCTCCCCCTCTGTCTCTCTTGCTGTGTGTGTCTGTTTGTACATTTGTCTTTTATAAGGATTTCTGTGGTACTTATATATTTAAGAATTTCATTTATGGTAATGTTTTGTGCAAAAGCATAATTAACAGTTTTAAAGTGCTTAAAAAAAACACGTAACACCATATCCCATATAAAGGCATTAATACCACTAAAAGCACTGAATACAGGATGAGACTGTGAATCATTAACAAACCAAAAGGAAAACATTTTAGCATGAATGTTTTAGTGACTTTACTGTTTAAAATGTATCTGATGTGTTTGATTGCCTCTATGGCTCCGTTACTCTACATTACAGTTAAAATGGATGGAAATTAGAGTGAACACTGAAATAGAAAAGTAATGGCATAATTTACTCAGAGGTAGAGAACAAAGAATACCCCTGAAAATGCAGTTTTGCTCATGGCAAAGTTGGTTAAAAGTTAAAAGATGAACTCCAAAGGAAAATAAAATCCTGCTGAAGGCATCAGGTTCTAACAATTAAATAAATAAATAAATAATATTGCCAAAAGTATTCACTCACCCATCCAGATCATTGAATTCAGGTGTTCCAATCACTTCCATGGCCACAGGTATATCAAACCAAGCACCTAGGCATGCACACTGTTTCTACAAACATTTTTGAAAGAATGGCTTGCTCTCAGGAATACTGTGAATTCCAGTGTGGTACTGTGATAGGATGCCACGTCTACAACAAGTTTAGTCATGGAATTTCTTTGCTGCTAAATATTTCACACTCAACTGTTAGTGGTATTATATCAAAGTGGAAGCGAGTTGGACTCGGCCACTTAGTTCCAGTGACAGGAACTTTCACTTTTGTCCAAAATGTCTTGATATGCTGAAGCATTACAAGACATTTTGAACAATTTCATGCTCTCAACTTTGTGGGAACAATTTGGGGATAACCCCTTCCTAATCTAACATGACTGTGCACCAGTGCACAAAGCAAGGACCGTAAAGACATGGATGAGTGAGTTTGGTGTGGAAAAACTTGACTGGCCTGCACAGAGTCTTGACCTCAACCTGATAGAACACCTTTGGGATGAATTAGAGCAGAGACTGTGAGCCAGGGCTTCTCATCCAACATCAGTGTCTGACTTCACAAATGCTCTTCTTGAAGAAGGTCAAAAATTGCCATTAACACACTTGTGGAAACCTTGTGGAAAGCCTTCCCAGAAGAGTTGAAGCTGTTAATGCTTTAAAGGGTGGTCTGACATCATATTAAACCTGGATTAAGAATGGGATGTCATATGCATGTGAAGGCAGAAGAGCAAATACTTTTGGGAATATACTGTAGTGTACATAAATTGGGCTCTCTTAGATCCAGCGATATATATGTATACTTCATAATTTTGATCCACACTTCTTATATACAAGTCCTGCTTGGATTCTGTAACACCTGTCACCACGCATTAACTGAATTATGTATAAATGGAATTGATAGCACTGACTACTTTTCATGACATAAAGTTTTGATTATGTGAACTGTGATACATCACAAAAAAAGATCACTCTTTGTAAAACTTTCCTAAAAACAGAAAAGTGAAAATCCAAGCTCTGAAATGTCTATCAGGAACGTTTGCAAATGCAACTGCAAAACTAGTGTAACGTGCATACATGCATTAATTAACACCAACTGTAAACCAAAAAACTTTCACACAGTCATTCCACCACTTCTCTGTGCGAGGATCTGTCAATGGCGCTGAAAAAAAAAAAGAAGAAAAAAAGAGCTTCCGTCCATTTTATTTCGCTATGGGGAAAACGTAGGGAGGCGCTGTTGCTCATTTTACAAAGCAAAGACAGAACGCTCTCAATATTTCAGCTCAGAGGTAGTTGCAGGCATTTATATGGATTTTGAATATATATGTTTTAACTTTGGATTTTAATTTATAAAAAGGTTCTATAATGGAAGCTACTGATTTATTGCACGATAATAACGCACCGTTAAGACCTAAACATGTCCTCTAATGATGTATTCAAACTAAATGTCATGCAAATGGATTCAAGCTGCGGGTCAAATTACAGCACAGTGCTCCCGTTATAATAATGGCACAATGATGGATGGAACGTTTCTTCCTTTATGCACTGTAAGCCTAGTATTACAAATGATATACATCAATATAGCAAACTTTAGTCTTATGTGTATTTAAATAGGGACAAATGATTTTTTTTTCAGTGCAGTGTTTACGTACACAGATGCCTGTGTTTGTGTGCGGATGCGTATAGGAGAGAAGGGGCAACAGGGAAGACACCACCCAACTCTGTAGGGGAAGGGAGGCGGTACAAGTGTATGCAAGGGAGGATGAGGAGAGGGGGGTGAGATGCTTGTTTTAGTACCACGGACAGCTCCCGGTAACAGCAGCCAGCAGCGGCTCGTCGTTTCTGCTGCTTTGAAAAAGAAAGAAAGAAAAATTCAGAGCTGAGATTTTAACACTTCTAGAGGATTAAAAAAAAATCGCAAATGTTTTTGAATAGTGATTTAGTCTAAAGCAGCTCGCACCAGGCGACATGTCTGCATGTGACAAGCTACAGACAAAATGATTAGAGGACTGTGTTTGCAATCTTTGCGAAGTTTCTCGTCACTGAAAGGCATTTTTCCTCCTCCTGTCAGTCTCCACAACCTCAGTAATCGTCTGCTCTTGAAAGGAAGTTGAAAAAAAAAAAGCAAACAAAAGTGACAGCGTCGTATTTCCACCTTTCTCATTTTGGGCTAGATCCTAAAATAAGTTGTTCGACTTCTTTTCGTTTTTTCCCCCCCCCGGTTGTGGCGTTTGTGGAAACGGACATATATCTGTTGGATATTACTTTTAAAAGCAAAAGAAAAAAAGCGAGCAAGGCAAGTGTCTTTTTCCCCCCCATTCAGTGAAATAGCCTTCTTCCAGCATTCACCGGTTTTCCAGGTTTGCTCTTTTCCCAGGGGCGATGGGAGTCCCACAACCACTAATGTAGGCAGCTTTTTGATGCGCCAGGATACATTTATCTCCTCTTTCAACGGTGATTCTTTCCTCCATTCAAGTTGCTCTTTTCACTTTGTCAATTTAAGACTACGAACTGACATCCCCCTCTCCATTTTCGACAACTGTTAAAGACTGGTAGGTGATAATGGCAGTGCAGCCATGAAAAATGCTTATTCAGATCGTTGTGAGATGAACTTGGAGGTCCTGCGTCAAAATAACAGAGGACACGGCTCGGATAACTTTTGACACTGATCCATCGCTTTTTTTTTTCTTTCTTTTTTTGAGACTTGCCTTTAAAAGACGTGTGCAGCCTGCTTGTAGCTGTTCATGACGGAAACGATGGCGCTGAGTCTAAACTGCAGGACTAACCCCAAAGAGCAGGCGTCAGTTCAGAACAGTTTCCCAGATGTTGTTGAATTAAACGTTGGGGGACAGGTTTATTACACGCGTCACTCAACTTTGGTGAGCACGCCGAATTCGCTGCTTGGTAAGCTATTTTCCTCCAAAAAAGACGCATCTAACGACTTAGCGAGAGACCCCAAGGGTCGTTATTTCATAGACAGAGATGGGTTTTTATTCCGATACGTGTTGGACTACCTCCGGGATAAGCAAGTTGTCCTCCCGGACCACTTCCCGGAGAGAGGAAGGCTCAGAAAAGAGGCTGAATACTTCCAGCTGCCTGACTTGGTGAAGCTCCTGACCCCTGATGACATCAAGCAAAGCCCGGACGACTATTTTCACAGCGACTATGAAGATGGATCCCAGGGTAGCGATCACCGGCAGTGCCCGCCACCCTCTCTCGTTCCCGCGGACAGAAAGAGCGGTTTTATCACAGTGGGGTACCGGGGGTCGTGCACCATGGGCCGTGAGAGTCAGAGTGATGCCAAGTTCAGGAGGGTACCTCGGATACTAGTATGCGGCAGGGTAGCCCTTGCTAAAGAAGTGTTTGGGGAGACTCTGAACGAGAGCAGAGACCCGGACAGGACCCCGGATCGGTACACCTCCCGGTTTTACCTCAAGTTCAAGCATCTGGAGAGAGCTTTTGACATGCTGTCGGAGTGTGGTTTCCAAATGGTGGCCTGCAATTCCTCGGTCACAGCTTCGTTCGTCAACCAGCACACAGAGGACAAGATCTGGTCCAGCTACACAGAATACGTTTTCTACCGTAAGTCACATCATTGATTTTGTCAACAAAAGGTCACCATTCACACGTATGCACACACACAAACTTAGAACGCCGCTAGAAGGCGCACATGGGTTGTCAGCCGGCGTGAGAGCAACATCTGGCTGTGGGGATGGGTGGGCCTTCCTGGCTGTGGACTCTTGAATGGTATGAGTGTGCCAGTAACTTTATTGTGGCGACTGGTAAAGACAGAGTGGTGAGACCCATTTGTTTGCATGACGGTGTTTTTATACTTGGTCTTTTGACAGTTCATTTGCTTGTTGTCTAGCAGCCTGGTAGATTGCCAAGATAGGGAAAGATTATATATAAACGCCTTGCATTGAATCCACATTTCTGTGTCCTCCAAGTAGCCTGGATCTTCATCTTGAAATGCAAGCACATAGAGTCAAGATGACATGCTCACTTGAAGTCTAAAGTTTTGTCTGAGCTTTGGGAACAATTTAGAGATCATGTCCCATATTTGAGGTTAAACAAAGGTGTTCCACATGTCTCTGGAAGCAGTGAAACATTTGCAGCTAACACATGATTGACAGCCTGGTCCATGTTCTGATTCCGGTGTGGTCAAACCTATTATAGCATGCTGCAGTGTTCAGTGGCTGTTATATTTCAAAATTTCACAACCATCTCAGCCAAGGCAGTTGTGAGAACAGTGATTCATCAATGCTTGCCATTTCTTATCATGGTACAATTTGCTATTCCACCTCCTCTCTACTTTTATCCAGCCCATTCTTTCAATTTCTTGCATTTCCTCATTGCTTTTGCTGTTGCTTTCCTTCCATTTCACCAGCTTTGCTGCTCAGTAGCTCCTGGCAGAGTGGTAGCAATGAAGATATCATCATGACTGTTATACTGGCTCTCGTAAGATTTTATGATGCAACAAAATAATCCATATTCTTTAATCTGAGACTATATAATCATAAACTTCATAGTGATACTATGAAAGGGGGAGTGGTGGCCTAGAGGGGAAGAAGCAGGTTCATCACTGAGAGGACCCTGATTCGAAAATCCCTGGGTTGGCATCACTGCTCCACTGTGTACTACATTGCCTATGTGTGATGGGTTAAATGCAGAGACTAAATTTCACTGCATGTAAAATGTGTGTGACATATAAAGTTCTTTCCTCTTTCTACTGTGGGTGTGCTTAAGTTCTCAGTGCGTAACTACTAAGATGACAAAGCTTTTGCTATACATAACTCCTGAACTGGAAACCATGAAAGATTCTGGAAATAAAAAGACCTCAGATTTAACTTATTGCAACCTGTCTGATTAAATAATGTGGCACATGTATTAAACGGGACATATTCAGCATAGTGAATCACAAAAAAAGAAAATTAACCCCTTATTTTGTGATCTATAATGTTACTGACCCTGTACTGTAAGGCAAAACCTACTCACACAATCTCCAAACTGTATTTCTGCAAGTAGTATATCATGGTTTTCTGAATATACATGAATCTGAATATACATAATCCCTTATCATCCCCTTTAGTGGCTACATGTGAAAATACAGTTTGGTCCATATGTTTTTGGAAAACTGCAAATTTACAAAAATCTTATTTTTAATTAAAAAATGTTGTTTGTTTTTAAAATGGGTGTTTTAGGGGTGTTTAACTTAACCAAGGACAAAATACTGCAGTCATGCAGTTAAAGTCGTCTTCTGTGGTCAGTTCATTCCTTGTTTTTTTTGTATCAGATTGTTGATTTGACCATTCCTAAAGTATTTTCATTCTATCTCTGTGACAGGTTTATTTGAGTTTTTCAACCTAATGATGACTTCCTTCAATTGCATGTGGACCTCATATTGAGGTTTCAGTGAAAACCTACGAAATATGTGTTGGAGACTTGAAATCAACTCTACATCTTTAATCTGCATAATTTTTCAAGAAATAACAAGGGAAGAGACCTCACCTCAAACTGCTTGTCATTCAATTCAAATAATTTTGGAGCTTGTGAAAATGGATGATATTGATAAACATGAAAAAAGTTAGTGCAATTCTTTTATGAAACTTCTTGAATTAAAGCTGAAAGTCTGCCCTTCAAACACATCTGGATTGTTTGATTTAAAAGCAGCTGTAGCAGTATACAGAGGTAAAAATACAAAAGAAAAAAGCATCACTGTCCAAAGGTTTATGGTAGTACAAGTATATGTGTGAATCCTTTTTCTTTTTCAAAACACTGAAATAGTAAAGTCAAGTCTTGTTACATAAGCAAGGTCCGACAAAGAACATAATACTGACTGAAGATGTAAATGAAACATTTAGACGCTGACAACCATATTGAGATTATTATGCCAGCTATCATCATTTCCACAAATTAAAAAAAAAGTTTCTATGTGCTCAAAAAAATCAGTAACCATTTCAAAAAAAGTAGGAGTTGTGACCCTGAATCTGAGTTTTCAAGTGTTTAGTGAATAGATGTAAGATTTGCTAATAATTACATTATATTCTTTGTAGACATACTTTTTATCCA
>VUQJ01030438.1:31746-46746 GCA_015108635.1 Andinoacara biseriatus
ACACACACACACACACACACACACACACACACACACACACACAC
Organism: Andinoacara biseriatus; assembly: GCA_015108635.1. NCBI lineage: Eukaryota > Metazoa > Chordata > Actinopteri > Cichliformes > Cichlidae > Andinoacara > Andinoacara biseriatus. Next base: position 31,791 of record VUQJ01030438.1, read on the forward strand.
ACACACACACACACACACACACACACACATCATCCTCTCTCTTCCTCATCTTCCCTGTCTTTCTTCTGTCTCTTTTCCTTACACGTCGGTTCATTTTGCTATAGTCAGTCATACCCGACTGCTCCCTCTTGTCTTGGTTCCCGCTGTCCCTCTCCTCAGCTTCATTTTCCTCCATGCGCCGCAGGGGTAAGGAGTGCTGTGGTGGCACCAGTTGCCTTTACATGCCTCACTGAAGCGTCACGCCTTCTGTCTTGCTTCTTATTCACATCTTTGCCTTAATGTGTCCCCATAATTGTTTACTTGGTCTCCAGATTTTTCATTCTACATTTGAGGTATTTTACTGGCCTCTTTCTGTTTATGTACACTAAGTAATGTCTGTATACTTTTGTTTACGTTTCAGTTGAGGCTATTTAATTTGTTTTTGGACATGTTTCAGATGGAAGAGCACTTTTCACATTTTGCTGACCGTTTAGGAAAGGTCTTTACCTGTTTCAGCTTGGCAATGACCCCTGCTCTAAGCAAGATCCATAAAGAAATTATTTTCCCTCAATGTTCTGGAAAAACAAGTCTATTGGGTATAGAGCCCTGCCTTTAACCTTACTGAACATCTTTTGGATGAATTGCAGCATCAGCTGGAGGTCTTACCAATTTCACTACTTGACTTTACTTTGCTCGTGTGGCTGAATGTGTGAAAATCCTTGCAGCCCGGTTCCAAAATCTTGTTAAGAGTCTTCCCTGAAAAGTGGAAGCTGTTATGGTATAACAAGAATGCCTGTTGTTTTGTGATGAGATCTGCAAAAAACACATTTGCTGTCGGTGCAATGTTCAACTGTTTGTAGTGCTTTGGCCATGTAATGAATCTATCTGACACATCCATGTTAACATTACTAGCTGTGAATCATTTCCCTTAGCTCTCACAGTGGTCGCTTTGCTAAAGTAGCCTGCTGGACAATTAGATACAGTATGTTGCTAAAAGTATGAGCTTGTCTGATTTCACACGCATATGACCTTGAGTGGATTTCCATTCTTAATCCACAAGGTTTAATATTACTCTTTGTAGCTATAACAGCTTCAAATCTTATGGGAAGGCTTTCCACAAAGTTTAGGAGTGTGTTTATTGGGATTTTTTGACTATTCCTCCAGAAGTGCATTTGTGAAGTCAGACACTGACGTTGGATGAGAAGGCCTGGCTCACAGTCTCCACTCTAATTCATTCCAAAGGTTTTTTTATCTGGTTGAGGTCAAGACTCTGTGCAGTCCAGTCAAGTTTTTCCAAAACAAACTTGCTCATCCACGTCTTTATGGACCTGATTTGTGCACTGGTGCGTCATGTTGGAACAGGAAGGGGCCATCCCCGAACTGTTCCCACAAAGTTGGGAGCATAAAATTGTTCAAAATATCTTGGCATGCTGAAGCATCAAGAGTTCCTTTCATTGGAACTAAGGGGCTGAGCCCAACTCCTGAAAAACAACCCCACACCATATTCCCCCCTCCACCAGACTTTGCTTTGCATTGCGCTTGGTGATTTAAGGTTTGGATGCAGCTGCTCAACCATGAAAACCCATTCCATGAAGCTCTGTATACACTGTTCTTGAGCTAATCTGAAGGCCACATGAAGTTTGGAGGTCTGTAGCGATGGACTCTGCAGAAAGTTGGCGACCTCTGTGCACTGTGCACCTCAGTATCTGTTGACCCCTCTCTGGGATTTTTACATGGTCTACCACTTCGTGACTGAGTTGCTGTCATTCCCAATCACTTCCACTTTGTTATAACACCTCTAATGGCTGACTTTAGAATATTTAATAGTGTAGTACTACAACCACTGTTGTAGTGCCCTAGAGCAAATTACTTGCAGTTACTGAAAAAAGTACATCCAATAGAAATTCACTTTAACATATTTTCACAAGATAAACACCAAATCCTTTTTGAATTAGTGCAGATTAATAAAAATGACACTCATACAGTTTGCCTTTTATGGTAATTTTGACAGTTAAAATATACAAAAAAAAACAGCATCAGGGAAACTGTACATCTTCACATCTATAAATTATATTTAGGATAAGTGGGAAAAATGGATGGATGGATAGATAGATGGATGGAGTTCCAAATGTCTTAATTAAAAATTTGGTATCCTGGGTCAGTGTTCTCGTTGCCATTCAAGTGTTTTTATTCATTATGCCAGGATCTAAAGAGCTCTCAAAATATTTTGAGTCAATTATTTTCCCTTGAGGGAATTCATCTACAAGTGGTGTAGTTTTCAAGCAACTGCCATTACTTTTAGGACTGGATGCACCAATAAATTCAATAGAGGAGGAGAAGGATGCAGAAAGAAGTTTCCAAGAACACTTAAATTCCTTCACAGGATCTGCACATAACTTCAGCAATTTTTGTTGTCACAGTGCATCTATCGCTTTCCTGCCAAAGTAACAGTAAACTGGTTTGGTGTGGGTCAAACAGTGTGTTTCAGGGGAAGCTACCAATATTGAAGCACAGTGCTGCGAATGTTTTGGCTCAGGATATCTTTGCTGCTTAACTGAAATAAAAGTATGAGAGGTGTTGCCAGTGAAGTGTGAGCAAATATACAAAATGCTTAGAAGCTACGTCTAAATCTATTTATAGTTACAAAATACCTGACAAAAATAGAAAGATTTTTTTCGTTAAAAATAAAGGAAAAACTTCCTCTAATCTCAGTTTGCTCGTAAATTCAGCTGTCTCTGACACAGCAGTGTCTTATTTCTCTGCAAAGCTTGGCTTGTATTCCCTGAAGATATTCACTTGACTAAAATGAACAGTTGGGTTTTTGGTGATACTACACTATAGCTACACCATATTGCCAAAAGTATTCACTCGCCCATCCAAATTAAATTTAGGGGTTCCAATCACTTCCACGTGAATAGTGGAAGTGATTGGTGTATAAAATCAAGCACCTAGGCATGCAGACTGCTTCTCCAAATTTACATACATTCGTGAAATACTGGGTCACTCTCAGGAACTCATTGAATTCCAGTGTGGTACCGTGATGGGATGCCAACTGTGGAATCCAGTCATGAAATTTCTTCACTACTAAATATTCCACACTCAACTGTTGGTGATGATTTAACAAAGTGGAAGTGATTGGGAATGACAGCAACTTAGTCATGAAGTGGTAGACCATGTAAAATAACAGAGTGGGGTCAGCAGATGTTGAGGCGCATAGTGCGCAGAGGTCCAGTCAAAGTTTGACTGGACCTCAAACTTTGACTGGACCTTTGACTTGCACGAACTTTGCAAGTCTTTGCAAAGTTCGTGCAAAGACTCTGCACGAACTTTGTGCAGAGTCAGTCACTACAGACCTCCAAATTTCATGTGGCCTTCAGATTAACTCATTCATATGCATGTGGCGGCAGACAAGCAAATACTATATAGTGGCTATATAGTGTACGCTCTAGTCCCAATTTTGTCAGCCTCCACTCAAAGACTTTGAATTTTCTTGCCATAAGTTGAAGCTCCTATATCTCTTCCAATCCTCTTTTCCCTTGCTATCCATTGCCCTGTATCCTGCTCTCCTCTAATTGTATCTATCAATCCCTTTTCTCTTTCAGTCTATTAAAATTCTGGATAGCCTCTGAAGCACCACAGGGCAAAAAATATTTACCAATTTGTTGCATGGCTGAAGTGACTGATAATCATCTCTTTTGACAGTTATTTCAGTGAATTCACTGTAGGGTTTGACCAAGTGACCACAACAGAACCACCAAACAAAACAACATCCTCCATGTGGCAAAAAGAAAATATTAATAAAGTCTGCAGGAAACACAGTTTTTGGATCAGGAGTTTTTATTCCCCGAGGGTTTATTTTTACCTCTGCAGAACATGCCAGTGAGTGAATTATGTGTCATCACAAATGGTCACTTTCATATGACCATGAATGCTGGCGTGTGACACACTATGCCATTAGCTTTTTACACACACACGTGTAACTCCTTGTGTGGCAAATGTGATTTGGCAGGTGGCAACAATTATGGTCTGTGTGCTTGTGTGTGTGTGTGTGTGTATGTGATAATGCATGACCCATGTTGCACTACCTGAGGCATTTGCACACCCGTTGAGCCGCCAGCTAAACACACCTGCACTCTACCACCATTTCATACACAGAAAAACACACTCATCACCATATGAAACTGCATCATGCTAATCCTGCAAGCTTTTCCCAAACCAGTCAGTGATGACATTAGCAGCAGTGGCCCTGTGCTGCAGGCCTGTAGGAAGTGATTAGCCAAGGAGCAGACAGGCCATGACAGCTCTGAGGAGAGTCTTGATAGAGACAGCTGCTACCATGGCCTCAGCACCACAGGGGAGTCCACCACCACACACCTCAAGTCCGCATTATTTAGACTGAGAGAATGGAAGAGGAAGCAGGTGGAGAATACAGTTCAGTGCCTGAAAGCAAAGACAAATACAGCTTTTCTTCTTACTAATACTTCTCCTTCAACAACTGCAGCTGATACTCCTTCCTGGACTACCTTATATATCCAGTTGCACTCATCATGGGCATGAATGGCACAGTAATTTGGGGCTTTTAATGATTTCTTTAAACTGTTCTCCAGGGTGGAATATATACAGCGTACATATTTAGTGACTTTAAAAAACAAGCATATGGTGCACAAGTTTGAATTTATTTTGGATTTTCTCGAATCCACACAGGGGCAAGTATAATACTAATATTTGGTTAACCGTTAACTGTCCCTTAGCAATCATTTAAATTGGTTGGTTTCCAATTTAAATGGATCTGATTCACAAATTTTGAATGGGGTTGAAGTCAGGGCTTTGGGAAGGCCATTCCAGAAGCTAAATGTTAGCCTGCTTTATCCAAGCCAAACCATTCCAAAATCAGTTTAGGTGTAACTGTAACTGTTGATTTGAAGCAAAGTTGAAGAATTTGCAGGGTCAAAGAGGAGTGAGAGCCCCTGGCTCAACATCAGACCATTTATGATGTAGTTAACACAGAGTTCTATGGAAAAGTATATTCTTAAGTGATTATTCAATTGACAAATCATGTTGAAATATTGGAAATTGGATTTTGCGGTTCACAGTTTGAAGCTTCAGCATAAGATGCAAGAGGATGACCACTGACCATCTACTGTGGACTTAAGAATTGGGATTATGATTTATGGCTATTTTGCTACTCACTTTTACCAAGCCGGATTTAACCTGAATACAGTTGAAGGACTCTGTTCACTACGAGTCACTGCTTCCCTATTTGGATTATTTTGGGTGTGGCAAGGAGGGACATACACTGTATGCCTGGGCATCGCCCCTCTTCTCTATCCTTCTAAAATGGTATTTAGGAATCAGCATTAGCCTAAGATTGATTAGTGAGTTAATGATGAGATCTCTGTGATTTAATGTTTTGATCCACATTAGTTAATTGAGCTGTATGCTATGTGCCTGCTAAATTGCTTGAATAAAGTATCCTATCTGCGTTTAAAATCGAAATTTTGAAAATTCACTTTTTACCTCTTTGCATAACAGTAAAGGTAAAATGTATGAGTATTACCAAGTACAAAGTGACGATTCTAACTACAAAAGCTGTTTTTTTTTTTCTTTTTTTAAAAAGCTATCTCAGTTAAAGCCTCAATGGAGCTCGAAGAGGGAGAGAAGGAAAAAGGAGATATGATCTGGGGATAAGAGCGATGGATGAAGAGAGTGACTTAAAGGTAAACCCTGAAAGTAGTTGAGGGCAAATAGAAAATGAACTCAATTTTCACTTTTGAAATAGAGTTTACGCACCTTTTCAAAGTGATAGAAAATATGTTATGGGATATATTATACATAAGTTATATGTTATACTTAAAGTACCCATATCCAGAAACAGTATATGTTTTTTTTTGCATTTATTCAGCGTTTTTTATTTTCAATCAATGCAGCTCATTTAAAAACAAGAGGAGCGACACAAAATAGCGAACCGATAAAGTGCACGTGGGTCATATAGAAATAAGATAGACTTTCTTGTTTGTCTAGCCTTTCTTTGAACTTCTACCTTAAAATTTAATGTACAGTAGCCATAGAGTAACTTTCCATGATCCCTTTCCACTGGAGAATATGGGGAATTACCAAGCTCTGAGACAAAGAGGAAGAAATACACAAAGAAACACAAGAAAGTGAACGCTGGAGCCTCAACAACAAGCTTTCCTACAGTAAGTCCTCTGTGACTTCGTCCTCTCTTAGCCGCCTATCAATCCATTTTTTTTTTCCTCTGTGACTCCTGGCACTCTATTCTCTCTGTGGTGGTGGCACAGCTGATATAATGCTGATGCTCTTTCCCCGTTGTGTTGAAATAAGTGCACTGTGGTGCGACGAGGTGTGGAGCGTTGCCATAATGACAGAAACTGCAGCTGGAGAGCCTCTTCACAAACTCAACCCACCAGCTGGCTGCTGCAATGCATCAATGCTTTAATAGCCCTGCTATGTGCGATTCCAGATTGGCTGTAAAGACAATGTAAAGGGTATACACAGAAATTCTCTCACATCTGTAAACGCATCGCCTATTCATACAAACGTCTGTTTCCACTATGGGAGTGCATGCAGTAGTTCAGATTGATGTCTTCTGTCATTTTTCTCAAACACATCATCTGGTTCAAAAAGAAATCTTGTTTGAGAAATTAAGATAAAAGTTTCTACACATGTACCTAACATCTGAGTGCAGAACTATCATCAACTACTGAGTGCTGCTGTATCTGGGGAATTATTTTTTTCTCAGCTAGCACTGAAGAAATCCCTTTCTCAAGCACTCAAGAAAGTGTTGGCCAGATAGCGTGGCCAACACTCTCTTGAGGTTTCTAATCCTGGTTAGTGAGTTTCTAAATTTTTACTGGCAAATTCAAATTGAATTGCCCCAGCACCAGTTTCACTTGGTTATGTTCAATGTGAAACTAATGCATCATGACCACACCCCCCAATAACAAAAACGCATGAAATATTTTTATTGTTTTAAAAACCCTGAATACATATTTTAGTCTACATATTTTAGTCCACTTCTCCCACATGCAAAACTATCAAACTTGCAGTCCAGAGTAACTGTGATAGTTATTACTTCCTATTGGGACAGAGTGCTGCCTTTGGTTGTACAAGGGCAGTGATATAAAGCTGTCACAGCTGCTGAGACAGATATGAATACATTGATTGGAGCATTATGGCTAGGAAATGTACATGTTTACAAATGTGATCATAATACTCATATGAATAAAAGAGGTAAAGGGGCACTCTCCTATGAGGTGGATGCTAATCTCCGAAGCTGCTCTCAGTGGTTTACATATTATTACTAAGTGATAGCTTTATCCAGACACTTCCCTCTAACCCCTGATAACAGAAAGCAAAACTCCACAACAAACATCCTCCAACCCTCATGGTCAACAAAAATTTGCAGTTGCACCAATGATTTTTGCCCCACTCTCACCTCCTTGCATCTGTGATTGTGTTCATTTTCAGCTGCAGAGTTATGTTCTTGGAGAAAGTCTTATCTTCACTGATGTAGCATTTCCCCTCCAAGTTAACTCAGCTTTTTATTTATCACTACCTGCATTCAGCTCCTCCAGGAGGAAAACTTCACGATAAAACTTCACAGTTTGATCAGGTTTGGAATAATTTCTTTTTCTGTTGTGCCTCATTAGAATCACACTGCTGTGCCGCTCACGCAGCAGTGGTCGAGCATATGGTCATACCCTTGTAATTCCATTCCTCGGTGCTTTATATCTTCGCAGCGCAGAATGGCAGTGCCATTTCATTTATAACTGGAAATGAAGTCTTTAGGTGTATTAAAATAGCTAGAGGCACTGATGTACTGTAGCGACTCCAGAGGAAATTATCTCTGGCAGAAATTGCAAAGGGAACTTGTGATACCAGCCGAATGTGTCTCGATCTCGGAAAGCGTTTTGTTTCAAACTTGATTACATTACCACTGTGAGAAAAGATGCAAATAACTGTCAGATGTCTTTATTCTGAGTGCGATAGCCTTAAAAGAAAATGAGAAGAAAATGAAACAGGTACCCAAAACCGTAAGTCACAGAACTTCCACGGAGGAGAGCCTTGGCATTTTTACAGTTTTAAATATCTTACAGAAGCATATACCACGCTGAAGCAGTTAAATGGCATTAGCAGGCAGCACCTGAAGTTTTACCGCTGCAAGGGATTATTCCAAACTCCAACACTGTGTCTCATTAGTAATCCCTCTTTGTCATTTCAGGGTATTCAGTTGCTTGCTAGAGCATACTGTCATCGCCATTTCATTCCTAAGTATCTGTGAAGCGCCCTGTCCATTAAAGCACACACACATGCTGTAAGCATACGCATGGCATGCATGTGCACATGACCCCCCCCCCCGCGCTCCCCTCGCACACACTCAGAGGTTAACTGCATATAAACAGCTCACAGATGAAAAATGTCTCTGATTAGAGGGAAGATTACAAATCAGACAGCTCACTTTAACACGCTCATTGTGTAAACAGATATCTCCAATCTCGTCAGTGTTGTGTGGAGTACCTACTGCCTATTCATTTGAGCCAGGATGAATTTTGTGTAATGTTTCTGGATTCATTACAAAGTGACACCTACCATGCACACAAATTATTAGACACAACATGCTGAACCTTAAGCCACCTCATGGCCTAACATTTCTGCTTTAATCTGTTTTCTTTGCTTTCATCTGTGGCTCCCTTTTAAGACTAAGGGGGATTTGCAGGGTAAATATATCACACTGAGATCAGAGTTCATACTTCGAAATGATTTAACCTCTCTCGTCCTTGTCTGGAAAGCACAACTTTCAGTGTGGCTAAATGCTCATTTCTTTATAGGCTGTAGCCTGCTTGTCCCATCACTGTGGGACAAAATCATGGATTTGCTCATTCAAATTGAACATCCACTACAGTCGGTGCAATTGTTGTTGGTTAAAAAAAATCTAACTACAACTGACTAGTTGATTGCTGCTTAACAGGAATGCAGCGAAAGAAAGGAATGGTGTCTTTTTAAAGGGTCCTAGAATGGAGTACAAGGCATTACCTGCTTTGCTTATGCACTTTGAATTACAGCAGATCATGGACAAAAGTACTGAGCCACACATCCTAGTCTTTAAATTCAGGTGTTTTCTGTTACATTGTGTATACAGTCAAGTGTCTAGCCACGCAATCTGCCTTTACAAACAGTACTGTCATAGGATGCCACCACGGCTACAAGTCAGCTTGTGAAATGTCTTCCCTCTTAGATATTCCACAATCAGCTGTAATTGGTATTATTGGAAAATTGATACATTTAGGAACCACAACAACTTAGCCATGAAGCGGTAGACCACATAAAGTAGCAAAGCACGGTGAGCAGATGTGGATGTGGATACTGAGGCACAAAAGATGCCAGTGCCCTGCTGGCTCAATAACTGCAGAGCTCCCCGGGCATTAACATCAGCACAAAAACTGTATACTGAGAGATTCATGGCATGAGCTTCCATGGCTGAGCAACTGCTGTAGGCTTAAAGTGTTGGTGGCCCACCACTTTTGTCCATACAATGTTTGTCAAAAGAATTTTAAAACAAATTTGGAAGCAATCCCATCTAGCCCAAACTCTTGTTTACTATTCATGCTATAATGAATTCCTGAGAGCTGTTCACAGGAGAGCGCCCAGTCCGTGGCAGCCCAAAACAAGTACCTGGCTGTTTGTTTGAAAAAGTAATGGTTTGCTACTGAGAGCCCTATGTACACATACAACCTGTATAATGGTCTCCTAACCGCACAAGCCAGTATTAGCTGTGTGTAGAGGATGATTTGCTGGCTGTGAACCTGTGTGATTATGGTCTACAGACAGGAGGTCTGTTGATAAATTGGTTTTGCGGGACAACAGCAAGCACATCAAAGTGTAAACATCCCACAGCACATATACACAAATGCACGCAAGTACACACTTGCACACACTATACAGATAAGATCAGACAGCAGTCTGGCCTAGAGACACATTGTTTACTACTAGATTAACCTGGCCAAAGCTTTAGAGGGATTAGTAAGCAGTGTGTGCCTTTACAGAAGTCAACACAACCAATGCACCAACCCAAACCACAACCCAATCTACAGACCTGTCTATCTGCATGCAAGTGCCAGCCATTCCATTGACTGATATGATCTCAGGAGTCCAGCAGGCTCATTTGTACATGAACATGCTTGTGTGTGCTGGGATGAGAAACAAGCAAATGGAGCAAGACAATTATCTACATCCATCACTTCAGAAACTCATTTAGCCAATTAAAACTGTTACAGGCTGACATTTAGGTGCAATGATCCCATTTTAATAATTAAGACTGTCACGCACACACACACGCACACACACACAAACACACAGACACATGAACACACAGACGTGCACACACTAAGCCGTTAAAATGGTAGGATCAGAGCAATAATGTAGTTGTCTCATAATATAATGACATGTCCTTGTTGAAGATCAAATCTCATTCATCCTGATTAGGTATTTGTGCGTTAAATTTTCTTGGGTGTGTGCGAGGTGGAACAGAGGACACTAGCCGTTTCAGAGTTTACTCTTCTGTTTTCATGCAACACCCAATAACAAATGTCACTCTGCCTTCTGTTATCAGACATCAGTCACCCTTTGGAGACGCTTTTCTTTATTCTACTTCTTAACTTCACCCAGCCTCACTTCTCTTTCACGCATGAATACGCTATGAATACACGATCAGCCATGCTTTGTTTCTTTTTTCAGCAAAAGATGGTGCAGCGTGAGAGATGCCACAGTGTGCAACCCGACCAAAAATAGGCTCAAAAACATACAAAAGCTGAAGAAAAACGTTTATATAAAGTTGGCAGCCAGTGAGCCAAAACTGAGTATTTAGAATAGCTGTTCAGTTTACTTTGGAAAACAATGTTTTAAAATTTGGGGTTTTTTTTTTGGATCATATGGATCAATTTTAATACCTTCTCGAGGACATTAGAGGGCTTTGCCTGGTTTGGGTTCTTTATTCCCAGCTCCTGTTTGCCGGTCAGGTGGTTTGTGTTCTCACTGTAACACTTAGAGCATCGTAATTCTGTGCTGTTAGGCACACCACATGGGCCTTCTGGATATTTGTTATTAACGTCTTCAGAGTGATAGAATATTCTATGTATATTATCTGAGCAACTGGTTAGATAATTAATAATACAAAATAAATGCGTTTAAAATTAGTTATGGTCACTGAAAAAATATTTTAGTGTTTGCATAGGGTTACATCTAAATATATTCTAATATAATCTTGTTGCATTGCATGCTTTTGCTGCTTCCAAACACTGATTACTTGAAGTAAAATGACACATGTTCTATGATAAACATTTAAAAGAGGGGGCAGAAACGGAAAATAGGAAAGAGGAGGAAAAAACATATTGATGGGTTTCCAGCATAGAGCACAGCTAACTTTCCAGTAATAGTGTCATTTGTATGTCTGCTGCATTACAAAGTTACCTGTTTTTAGCAGCTTTACAGCTAGCATTATTGCAAAAGATCAATAAATGCTTAGATTTGGCTCACTGGCAACAGAGAAATGTGCTTTGGAATGAAATCTACAAGTGGGCGTTGAGCATATAGGCCACAAGCATATTTTTCTCTGCTTTTTGTTTTTCTTCTTGGGTCTCACCTTCCTCTTCCGTATTTCCTGCTGCTTTAAGGATTTGATTCTAAGCCAGTCGTGCAGATCAGATAGTTTTCAGTTTTCTCTGGAGCATTTAAAGCATCATAGTGTTGGTGAGAGCACAGCCTTCTGTCTTCCATAAACAATCTGTGGCCGCTGTTTTACTGATTTCAAACATTAGACCTGTAGTGAATAGAGTGATACAGCTGCCAGTGTTACATCTGCCGGCAGACGTTTTTCCCTATTCAGTGTTGAGCTTCTGTCTCAGTCTGTAGTCATTTCTCTAAATAGCCTCCTCTCTCTTTTTTTTCTTCCTTGTATTTCCCCCACTGACAACTGGAGTGTTTGGTAGATGCCGTTTTCACTGCTCGAGACCTTAGTCTCTTTCCAACTGTCCCTTTCTCTGCATTTGCCTCGCCCCTTCATCCTGCGAGGGTTTCGCTGTGATTGCATCCTCTCTTTCTGAAGGAGTCACTGCCATTTCTTTCTATGCTCTGTCTTTATATTTATTGCACTTAGCTTCACTTTGTCTTTCCAAGTGCCTGAGGAGTAAAATCAGTTGCAGCCAGAACAATAGTCCTGTCGGTCCTTTTCATTGTGTGGTGTTGCTTTATTTTCTGTTCCTCTCTTATTGACTCAAACTTTTTTTTTCTTGTTTCTTCAGCAGATCCTCAAATCTTCTCTAGTGGTTACCACCACCCAAGAAAGATAGGCAGAGAATAACAGCAAGCAAGAGAAGTAGAAATAGAATTTTCTAGTTACTAAGAACAAAAGATGCACTTCTTGATAACTTGCACCTCTTACATTAACCGTAATGTATTTATGTAACATACACACTGAAGAAAACCTTTAAAGGTCAGCTCAAAGAGGACGAGTAGGATCGAGTCACTTGTAAGTGAGGCTGGATCCATCGTCCTGCTCTCAATTAGGAGGCAGTGTTGCCCTGGTGTGAAAAGAGGAAGTCAGGAAAAATGTCAACACTTTTAAAGAATCTGTAGGTCTCCTGTGAAACGTTATTTGAGCGGTTCCTGTTGTGTTACAGCTTATGTACACACAAAAACACCGTCCACTGAAAAATGGCTTCATTAGTATTGGTTTCTACTACATGAAATGATCTTATAATGTAGTGACCTCGCTATGATCTCTGCGCCTCTATTACCCACAGTAATACCTTACTTCATGAAAAGATGGGAACACAAAAGCTTGTGTGTTTCTTCTTACAACCTCTCCCAGTGGATGCCCCACTACAGAAAGCAATTCTAGAATCCTGTAGAAAACTGAGCCCATTCTGCCTTTCACCTTTGACATGGCAGAGTTAACAATGAGTCATGAATTTCTAGTGGCTTAAGATCTTTTAGGACTCTATTGGAAAGACATAGACACAGACACAGAAACACACACACTGCTTACAGATTTGATACGGGACAAGATCCATCTTGCATATTAATAGATCCATCAGTCTAATTCAGTACAGATGAAGCAAACTATGCACGTAATCCATGTGCCCCTTTTCCCACCCACGTCCTTCAGTTCTTCCTGGGTGATCCTGAGGTGTTTCCAGGCCAGTTGGGGTATTTAATCCCTGCACAGTGTTTTAGGTCTGCCACAGGGTCTTCTATTATGTGGATGTGCTCAAAATATACCTTCACAGGGAGGTGATGTACCCAGCAGATCCGATACCGAAAAACGTGGTATCCTTGAAATTCAAAAAACAGTAATTCTACTTTGAACCTCTTCCAAATATCAAATCTGAGATCACCTACCACTGTGTCAAAAAGCAATCCAAGCATGATGTGACTTCTTAAATGGAATGTTTGCTGATTTCACACACCAATGTCTGTTTTTAGGCGTTTGAGGTTCCACTGCAAACCTAAAGTATGGCTCTAAGACAACGTTCATTAAGCTTGTGATTACAAGTTTAAAAATCAGATTACGTGTGTCAGAATGGAGTGAGCTTACCAGATCTGTGTAGCCTGTGTCGACTCATCTCTGATTGAGGCTTGTTGTTCAAAGCTGCTAGAGACTGTTGATAGTTAAGTTGCATTGTTGCTAATGTAGGCACATTATATTAAGAAAATGGGTCCCATTATACTGCATTTTAACCTAACCAAGATGCCACAATGCTGCTGCAGTTCAACAGACTTTTAATAATGAAAGTATGATTACCTACAAAAAACAAACATGAATAAGAGAGATTTGAGCTCCGTTAAAAACAGAGAAAACAGGAAGAAGACCACGAACTAAACACACAATGCGCTGTCGGATTTTGTCTTCTCCCCTAAATTAATAAGTTAGTAAGCTAAATTAATCCAATCATAGCTCAGTTCATAATTAATAAAAAAAACCCTGCAAAAGCAGCAGAAGGAAAACGTCAGTGTTGGAGAGAAGGGAGGAAAAGAGAGGGGCCTAAAACGCCAACTGCCAACTCCATGCTCCACCTTTTCTGGCTTTGTATCCGTGCCGCTGAGGCTTCTGCAGCCAATCAGCACTAGGGATAATTCAGATGGGTGAGCAGATTAATGAGATTGTGAGAATGAGATAATGAGACAACAGAAGGATAACAAATGTGTATTTATAACAACTATATTAAAGCACAGCAATGCTAAACCATTGCAACACTCCTTTTTTTTAAACTCTGTGAAAGTAATAAGAGAAGCAGTCCTGAGATCATTGATGGAAGTTGAAAGGTAAAGGTGAAATGGATGGTTGCTTCATTAAAACTACTTTATTACAAATTTAAAATGTACTTGACTAACCATCAAGAATGCAGACACATCACAGCTCTGATTATAAAGAATATTAAAAGCACCAGGTGGCCTTGACCCAATTTGGATTATTTAAAATCTTCCTTGGTGTTTTTCCCCCTTTTTCCTGGTTAACATGTAGCCTTTAGCTAGTTTTCTTTGTTACGATTGCTGATTGTTCTTTTGGCTTTTGAATGGAAGTGGTTTTGAGCTGCTTGCTTTGCATAGCCATTCCTCCCATTCTGTTTCAGTGACAGTGATGAATTTTGGTCCTCCTGCTAACACAGATAGAAATACCTCATATTGTAACCTTCATTCTTAAGAGGAAATTGTGAGCCTGTGTAATTTTGTGTGCTTGTCTGCAGCATAAGGTAAATAACTGAAAGCAGAGTGTGTCAGTCGTGTTTTTGGAATGCCTGTTTATATCGACTACAGCTCCAGTTTATGTTTCACATGTATATTTATCTCAGTAAGACGCTGAATGACCATATGGTGATGTTCAGATATTGATATCAAGACACCTCGATTCAAAAATATCAACAAAATGGAACACTTTAGTTTTCTAGACAAACACAAACAC
>VUQJ01030451.1:0-11202 GCA_015108635.1 Andinoacara biseriatus
ACGAGGGGGTATGAGGGGGTACGAGGGGGTATGAGGGGGTACGAGGGGGTATGAGGGGGTACGTTCCTTAGAGCCAAGCGGCAGCATGACCCACATGCTTTGCAGTAACAATGAGAGCAACCGAATGTTTACTTTACAAGCTACACATGAATGCAGCATGAGTCCAGTACAGACGGGGGCAAGTATGCAGCGCAGGGAGAGTCCCACTTCTAATATCAATGTGGTGTTTATGAAAACAAACATCACCTGCTAGTCATCTCCTTTCTGACTCATGCCTGCGGTCTTATATCACAAAATATTCAGCTCTTAGCTGCAAAATATAACAACAACACTCAAAATATTGTGTCGGTCCTCTAAAATGCTTTGGAATCTGTTGCATGTCCCTGTGCTGCTCCACACAACCCCCCTGCTGTTGGCTCATTAGTACATTTTGTGCCTCAGTTTCCCCGTGACTGCAAACAGCCCTCTGGTTACCAAAAGGTTGCATCATGGGATGAAAATAGGGAGGTGCTCTCTCCCCAGGCAGCTTCTGATCTTTCCAGCACTCTTCACATGAGTAATAAGCGTCCTGTTTTGGGAAAATTACCATCCTACGGAAACTACACAGGGTGTGGCTGTGAGGGGGTCCGGAGACCACCGTGGAAGGCACAGATTTCAATAGTTGGTTCATGCTTGAACTAGCCAGCATATCAGGCACCTCTCTGTGAAGACTTCTAATGTATCAGAAAGAAGTCGAGGAGCTCCTGTAGATGTTCACCGTGCAGTTACCGGAGCACGTGATCGGAGCCACGCCCACTGAATTTGAGCGAACTCTCTGCTGTAATCATGTCAGCGGGTCCAGGTGACTGAACTCCTCATTACTAAATGTGCACCAGAACCGTCCGAGATTATTAATGTGGGATTAAAAATGAACGGTGCTGGTTTGGATCATATTTAGATTCCACTTTGCAAATGAGGATTCCTCCGTAAACGTTAGAGTTCCAAAAGGTTCTGTGCAAGAACCCGTGTGATAACCTATTATAATCCTTAGATTGTTTACTTTGTTGGATGTTGAATTTTGGCTCCTTGCTCATGTTTTGATGAGGGTCTTTCTTTGTCCTCTGATTGTTTTTTTAAAGTTAACTTCCTGTTTTATTTTGAAAGCTACTCTTTGTGTTTTTCCTTCCTTCCTTTGCTCCTTTCCTGTTCTCCTTCAGTTGACTTTCACTCATTTTTCTATTTTGTTTATATCCATTTTGTTTTCATTGTTCTTTTGTACTTTGAGAAGTTTGTGTTGCAGTAAAAAACCAGCTCAGTCTCTCCTGAAAATACTTTCTTTAAAGATGTAACTGGGGTCGAGTTAAAAGAAAGGCAGATGTGAAACGTCAAAGTGAGGTCAGAGGTCAAATGTGACATGTTTGGATTCAAACTGTAACCTGATATTTAGAATTCACATGTATCATTTCCTATATTCTTATGTTGTCTGTACAAACAGTGGCAATAAGAAACATTTTAAATGGGTCAATAGAGCGTTATTATCAATTTGACCTTCAGATCTATTAACCTTGAAGGAGAGGTCAGAGGTCAAATATAATGTACACCTGTAAGAATCATAGTTTCTAAGTTTTGAGGCTTTTTGTCAATTTTCCACCAATAAATCGTTAAGCTGACCTTGACGACCTCGGTGGATTGTTAACCTGACCCCACTCTGCCCCCTACAAGGTTTTATCAGCATTCATTTAAAACTTTTTGAGCTCCTTGGTGGTAACACACAGTTTAACTGACCTCGCTTTAAAGTGATGACTCCGGATTTCTGATTTCTTCTAAAATGTCTCTGCTCTCTCCTCCTCGCCTCCTCTGGTCGCATCTCTGATGGGAGGGACAAAGACATGAGGAGAGGATACAGGAAAAGGATTGTGGGACGGAGAAAGGGGGCGTGTCCGAGTTCACCTGTTGCTTATTACCCGTCTCTCCCTGGTGAGTGTGTTTTTCCTTCATTGTCATTTCTCCTGTTTATTGTTTCCGAGCCTTTTCTGGACTTTTATTGTTGTATTGTTTAAATCTGTCAGAGTTTTGGATCACCTGCAGATCCTTGCGTCAGCACCTTTTTATGTCTTTAAAGCTTCTGTCTTTTACCGCCTGCCTTCTGACCCCGGCCCCGTCACCATTATCGCTCCTGATTTTGACCTAAACCCTGAAGAGGACTGATATCTGTCAGCTCATACGCTTCCTCTCCATTATTAGAAAACACTGCACACAGATGATAGATGCTGATTACTTAGTTACTTGAAGTGACTGTTGTGATTTGGTGCATTTTAAATGAAATCGTATTGAATAGTTACTTTGAGTAAGTAAGTAAAAATGTATTTGTACAGCGCATTTCAACAGCAATTCAAAGTGATTTACATCATAAGATAATCACAGATTAAAACATCAATGTAGTACACAACAAATCATCAAAACATCAAATCATCCCACGTAATCACAGAAATCATCAAGCAGATGGACGTGATAATCACAAGGAGATGGTCTGTGTGTAATAAGATATTTTGTTTAGAGCAGATTTCACCCAGATTTTAATCAAAAGCAGCTTTTAACAGGCGAGTTTCAGCCTTGAGTTAAAGGAAATACAGTGTTTTGCAGTTTTCTGGCAGTTTGTTCCAGATTAAAGGTGCATAAAATCTGAAAGCTGCTTCTCCATGTTTGGTTCTGGGGATACGGAGCAGACCGGAACCAGAAGACCTGAGTGTTCTGGAAGGTTGATATGATGATAACAAGTCTTTATAAACTAATAGAAGTATTTTAAAGTCTATTCTCTGAGCTACAGGTAGCCAGTGTGAGGACTTTAAAACCGGGCTGATGTGCTCTATTGTTCTGGTCTTGGTGAGAACACGAGCAGCAGCATTTTGGATCAGCTGCAGCGGTTTGATTGATTTTTTTTTTTTGGCCTGTGAGGATATTGTTGCAATAATCAATGTGACTAAAGATAAATGCATGGATGAGTTTCTCTAGATCTTGTTGAGACATTAGTCCTTTAATTCTAGAAATGTGGAAACAAATTATTTTTTCTCTTTTGAGTATTTATTATTGCTCATTAATAAGACAAAAGTATTTCTTATCTGATTACTCGATTAATCGACAGAATACTCGATTGCTGAAATGCAGCTCTAGTCAAGAGTAAAACCTCTTCCTCAGATTTTCACTGTTCTTTCATTCTTGCTATTTTCCCTATGTCCCTGCAGTAAATCGGATCAAGGAGCAGTACAAGGTGTCAGTTCGAATTGCTCAGGACTCTGAGCGAAGTGGCCTGGTCCGGATCGAGGGTGATCCTAAAGGAGTACAGCTGGCACGCAGAGAGCTGATGGAGATGGTCCAGAGGATGGTGAGAATGGGCTCAAAGCTTAGGTTTATTTTTCTGATGGTGCTGGATGCCATAAAGGCCTTTCTTTCTTTCTTTATGACATTTTTTTGTCATCTCCAGGAAAACGAGCGCACCAAAGATCTGATCGTGGAGCAGAAGTTTCATCGGACAATCATCGGGCAGAAAGGAGAAAAAATCAAAGAAGTTCGAGACAAGTTTCCCGAGGTGGATGTCCTCTGTGATCCGGCACTTTATCTCACCCTGTCATCATTGTTAAGTAATTTGTTTTGACTCAGCTGTAATTGAATTTGATGATTATCATCTCGCTGGCGTCTAGGTCATTATCAATTTCCCCGACCCGTCGCAGAAGAGCGACATTGTCCAGCTGAGAGGTCCAAAAAATGAGGTGGAGAAGTGTGCCAAGTTTCTCCAGAAAATCATCGCTGACCTGGTATGACCCTCTGCTTCCTGTTTCCGTCTGTCTTCCCGTGCCTGTCTCGCTACACTCCACTTCACGGCTGATTTCTTTCTCTCGCAGATTGAAAATAGCTTCTCGCTCTCCGTTCCCATCTTCAAGCAGTTTCACAAGAACATAATCGGCAAGGGGGGCGCCAACATCAAGAAGGTGAGATTTGTATTTTTTATTCTTTTATTTTATATGGGTTCTTTTCCAATCTGACTCTTAAAACTGTTAGAGTGTAACATTATATTTGAGACAAAAATTAACAGATGCTCGTACCACCAGATCCGCGAAGAGACCAACACCAAGATTGACCTGCCGACGGAGAACAGCAACTCGGAGATGATCGTCATCACAGGCAAGAAGAGCAACTGCGAGGCCGCCAGAGATCGTATCCTCGCCATCCAGAGAGAGCTGGTGAGACGCTGAACACATCAGAGGCTTTTCCTTTTTGTTGGTGTTTGCAGAGTTTTGAAGAAGAAACTGTTTTTTTTCTCTTGTTTCCTTGATGAATAACTTATTAAATCCATGGATTAGATTCATGTTCATAGAGGGATAATTGGATTCTGAAATCTGAAAATACACTCTTTGTATTAAGAAGTCTTCAATCAGTCTTTCAAAGTATTGGCTAAGACACACTTGGCTCTTTAACAAAGATTTTGCATCTTGGCTGAAACTGCTACCACACAGTGTATGAGGCATGCTGCACTTTGTGAAGGAAGATTTATAAACTTTGCAAAAACTCTAAAACTGCTCACAAGTTTCTTAAAAAATTTTTTAATTCTGAGTGTCATCAAAAAAAGTTGAAGATCTACAGTAAGCAGGTCTTATCCAGTTGATGTATGATGAGAATACGTCCCGACTGAAACTTCAGCTTTTTAGCAATATTTTATTTGTCTCTCGCAGAGTTCCTCAACAGGAGGTGACTCGTATAGTCGAGTGACACTTTCAGAAACCACATATACAGAGATGAACTATTACAGATGGTTCTGAGCAAAATCCTATTTCATATTTGGTTGGAGACCTTTTGCATCACTTTTGCGTTTTCGGTCATCTCCCCACTGCCACATAAAGGTAGAAATGCTCCAAAGTAATATTGAAAAGAAGGAAAAATTATATTAGTTGACCTCAGATTCAGGTTTCTTTTCTTAAAGGCTTTAAGGCTACACTGAGCTTTAAAGCTCAGAATAATAAATCTGATTCCAGTATAATTGAAGTACAGCCTTTAAATTCCAAGATGGATTTAAGAAGAATTTATCCCTTTGTTTAGGATGCAGATATGTATTGTAAAATATTTGTCTTCATCCTCAGTTTTTAACCTGCATCAAAGTTTCTGCATGTCCCTTTTCATTCCACCAGGCCAACATTAAAGAGGCAGAGGTCACCATCCCAGCCAAGCTGCACAACTCTCTGATCGGCTCAAAGGGCTGCCTCGTGCGCTCCATCATGGAAGACTGCGGCGGCGTCCACATCCACTTCCCCTCTGAGGGCTCCGGCTCCGACAAGGTCACGATCAGAGGACCCGCCGGTGAGGTGGAGAAAGCCAAGAGACAGCTGCTGCAGCTGGCTGAAGAGAAGGTGAGCAGGGAAAGCAAAGTTTGAAGAAAGACTGAAGGAATTAAAGAAGTGAGCTTTCAAAAGGTTAAACACTTCCTGTCCTCTGCCATTTGCAGCAAGTAAACAACTTCACCGCCGAGTTGCAGGCCAAACCAGAGTACCACAAGTTCTTAATCGGACGGGGCGGAGCCAATATTCGCCGCGTGCGGGACAAGACAGGCGCACGCATCATCTTCCCGTCACCTGACGACACAGAGCAGGAGCTGATCACCATCGTGGGGAAAGAGGAAGCTGTGCGTCAGGCCCAGAAGGAGCTGGAAAGTCTGGTCAAAAATCTGGTAACTACCATGTTTGCCTTATAAAACATTAGCATTTAATTTATTTCTTGCTGATTGATTTTCAAATCAACACTCCTGCGGTCTACCTTTCCAGGACGATGTGGTGGAGGACAGCATGGTGGTAGATGTTCGCCACCACCGCCACTTCGTGTGTAGGAGAGGTCAGGTGCTGCGGGAGCTGGCTGAGGAGTACGGGGGCGTGGCTGTAAGCTTCCCTCGGACTGGAGCGAACAGCCAGCGGGTCATTCTGAAGGGAGCAAAGGACTGTGTGGAGGCTGCAAAGAAACGCATCCAGGAGATCATCGAGGACTTGGTGAGAGATGGAAAACTATGTTTCCCTTTGTAGAAAAGTGACAAGAGAACAAAGGTCGCTATCTGCACTGAGGTCAAAGCTGATTTAAAGAATAAGAATCTAATTATGTCAAAGTCACAGAAATGCTGCATAAAGTAACTGCAAATTTCCTACTTCAGACAGGAACATGAGTCAGATAAAGGCACTTCTGTTATTTCAAGGACACTGTAATAAGCTCATTATTTATAATGAGAAACAATCCAGCTCACGCAGTGCTCACCTTTTGTGTTTTCTTCTTTCTTCCTTGTCTCTCTTGAGCAGGAGTCCCAGGTGACTGTGGAGGTGGCCATCCCTCAGCGCTACCATCGCGCCGTCATGGGCCCCAAAGGCAGCCGCATCCAGCACATCACCAGGGAGCACGAGGTGCTAATCAAGTTCCCTGAGAGAGAGGACAGCACTGCAGGTTAGAAACACCACACGATGTGCTCCTGCAGCTGCTGTTGTTTAGATGTTGCCACTAGAGAGGGCTTCATATTGCAAGACAGCAAAGCAGATTAGAAATGAGCAAATCCTTAAGTTTCTTCACTATAAATTGCTCAGGCAGAGTAATGTTTGATATTTCATTTATTGACTGGTTGATATATTGGCCAATATTAGCTATTTGTTTCGATGAGTCGAGCAAAGTAATCCACGACTTCTTGTGACAGTAAAATAAGATTCTTTTTAAGCTGCATTGTTATGATATCGTAGTAGCGGCTCATAAGTGACTGCACGTAACATGATGTTAGGGAAATCTGTGTTGTGTGTCTGAAAGAATCAAATTGGGCATTATCGTATTTTTAAATCGCCAGATATCGGTATCAGGATCAGTATTGATCATGGTTGGGCTCTGCTACAAAAATGATTCTATTTGCCTCAGATTAAACTTCATGTAGGGGAAAAAAAGACTATTCAATCCCTGTTTTTTTCTGTGGTAAACTTGCAGCTCAGGAGGCTTCACCACAGGAGAACGGTGAGGTCAGTCCAGAGGCGGAGTTTGTCCCCCGCAGGTGTGACATCATTACCATCTCTGGGCGGACAGAAAAGTGTGAACTGGCTAAAGCGGCCCTGCTGGTAGGCGCCATCTTCATTCAGTTGAGACGTGATGCTGTCTAATATTTATTAATACTTCTGAACACACGCTCTGTGTACTCTTCATCACTCTTCTCATTTCTTACTGTGACTGCCTCCTCCTCCTTCAGGCGTTGGTGCCCATAACAGAGGATGTCGAGGTGTCCTATGAGCTGCATCGCTACATCATTGGTCAGAAGGGCAGTGGAATCAGGAAGATGATGGAAGAGTACGAGGTTAGGTGGCACAGTGTTGTTCTCTGGTGCCATCTGCTGGCCAAGGGACTTTTTTATATACCTGTGTTCCAAAAAGCCTTCAGCATGAGGGAAAAAATGTGAAATAATGTGAAGTTTGGGGTTTTATATGCATAGGTGAACATCTGGGTGCCGCAGCCTGAGAAGCAGTTGGATGTGATCAAGGTGACGGGGTTGGCAGCCAACGTGGAGCGAGCCAAACAGGGTCTGCTGGAGAGGGTGAAAGAGCTGCAGGCCGAGCAGGAGGACCGGGTACAAACACACACTGTGTCTTGTGTATCATCCTGTTATTGTCACAATTCAGGTTTTTTACACAAACTTTGTGTCTCTTAATTTGCTTGTCGTGATGGAAGTGACAGAATTTCATCTTATCCGACATCCTCGACCTTTCGATTGTCCATGCGGAAAAGGAAAAACTCTAATTCTCATTAATTGATTCTTAAAGTGCACCATGTTTCTGCTGATTTCTTGATGGTAGTGAAACTGTAGCATGTATAATATTTCTTAGTCCTTCACATATTAAAAAAAATAAAACTTGTTCTCATGAATGAACAGCTCCAGTGGAAAGTGATTTCGGTGTGCTCTAAAGATGAGATCTGTGTGGCTCTGTCTCCTGTCAGGCCCTGCGTAGTTTCAAGGTCACCATGTCTGTGGATCCCAAGTTTCATCCCAAGATTATTGGCCGCAAAGGAGCCGTCATCTCTCAGATCAGAAAAGACCATGACGTCAGCATCCAGTTCCCCGACAAAGGAGACGAGCAGCAGGTCAGTGTTTTCCTTTTTTTTTGTGTCTTTTCCTACAACGGGAGAAAAAGTATTGATTGGTTTTCTTCAAAACCAGTTGAGTTCTCTTGGCCGTGCGTGTTTGGGATCATTGTCTCACTGAAACGTCCACCCTTGTTTCATCTTAAGCATCCTGGTCGATACCAGCTCATTCTTTTCAAGAATATCCCAGTACATTGCTCCATTCATCCTTCCTTCAGTTATGTGAAGTCTGCCAGTACTATATGCTGAAAAACAGCCCCACACCATGATGGTCCCACCTCCAAACTTCGCTATTGGTGTGGTGTTTTTGGGGTTATGCATGCAATGGCATCAATTTCGGTCTCATCTGACCATCCATTGGCTTTTCCAAATGTTGTGCAGCAAACCTTTAAGTGAGCTACAAGGTGCTTTTTCTTCAGCAGTGAACGATGAGCGTGCATAGAGGTCATGGCGGTCGAGTTCATTACTTACTGTTTTCTTTGCAACAACGTGACCTGCTAATTCCAGATCATTCTGAAGTTCTCTGTGAGTGGTTCTTTGCTCTTGGAAACCTCTCCTGATTTCTGTCAGAAATTGAGCACCTGGTGGCCCATTTGTGGTGGAGTGATGTTCTTTGAAGCCCACTTACGGCTCCAGTGGTGCTCACTGGACCATTCAGAAGTTTAAAAATGCATTTGTAACCGATGACATCAGTATGTTTTGCAAGAATAAGGTTGCAGCAGATTGAAGTCAGGTGATTGACCATGAGGTGCTACTTGTGTGACACCTTGGTAATAGGACTGAACCAGCTGATATTGCACTGATGAGGGCAGTATTGCTTTCTAAATATGGACAGATTTCAGCTGGTTTCTTCTATCCTGTCCTTATTTCTTGTTGTACCTTCTTGTTCTCCATCCCAGGATCTGATCGTGATCTCTGGGTACGAGCGTAACGTGGAGGAGGCGCGTCAGGCCATCCAGCAGCTTGTGACAGAGCTGCAGGAGATGGTGAGCCAAGATGTTCACCTGGACCCGAGGACCCACGCCCGCATTATTGGGGCCCGCGGCAAAGCCATCCGCAAGCTGATGGAAGAGTTCAAGGTTAGGTTTGGTGCTGATTCATAGATTAAATATTTGGAAATATTGGTTAGATCTTCACATGTTCTCTGGGTTCTCAGGTGGATATCCGATTCCCTCAGCCAGGCTCCGATGAGCCCGACAAAGTGACGGTGACGGGCCTTCCTGAGACAGTTGACAACGCCATCGACCACCTGCTCAACCTGGAGGAGGAATATGTGAGTTTTCTGTATGAGAAATTATCTTTAAAAAAATGCAGTTACAGCAGAGCTACAGGATACACTTAGATGAATTAATGGCATGCTGCACGACAACGTATCACACAGCTCCAGCAAATATTAGATTCATATTAAATGCTACACATTAAATAAATATTTGCTAAAAATTTTAAATCCATCAAAGATAAAATATTTAGAAAAATAAAATAATGAAAATTGCTGACATTTATTGGTAGCCTCCTTTGGCTTCCAGCACGTGTGTAATTTAAAAAAAAGTTTCTCCTTGGAAGTCGTGTTCTGACTCCTTGCATTTATGTGTCTGCAATACACGCTGGATCTCACAGCAGCCCTTCATTTTAATTAGCGTTCGAGGAAGAGGATGAAGTGACGCCTCTGCACGTCACAGTAGAACACTGTGCTGACAGTCTTACCGTTGGGGACGAAGGCAGGCCGCGTATTTAAAAATGCGGAACGTGCTTCTGGCGAGCATTCAGAACGGTACTTCCAGGAAGTGATCTAAGAATAGCAGCCACGCTCAAAACGGCTCAGAGGTACAAAAAGAGACGACCTTGAAGGGGAGTGCAGCCAAATTTAAATCTGGCTGTTTTGTTTTTCTATCACCAGTGTCTGGTATATTTTACCCAGTATAATGTACCAGATAAAACATACGAGTTACGGGTGCATCCACTGTATCCCGACCAGGAAATTAAGATAGAATTTAGACACCAAAGCAAAGGCTGTTTTTAGGAGCATTTTTTCTTCTTCTTCATCTCTCTCAGCTGCTCAGTGTGACCGAGACGGAGACCTTGGCAGCGTACATGAAGCCATCTCGCTATGGAGGGGGAGGGGGAGCAGGCGGAGGGGATGATAGCAGCGGGGGTCCAGCGAAGGGCTTTGTGGTGCGGGACGCCCCCTGGAACGCATCTGGGAACAAGGTGGGACTTTGTTTAATGAAATGATCCTTTTGTTGCTTATTTGTGCAGTAAGGGCACATCAGACTGTGTGGGGTTTTTTTTGTTCCAGGCTCCTGACATGAGCAGCGCAGAGGACTTCCCCACATTTGGGACAGGCGTAGCCCCGAAGCAGGCATCGGCCTGGGGCCCCAAGAAGTTCTGAAGCTGTTCTTCTGGAGAAAAACCAACAACAACAAAAAAAACAACTTCTGTAGACGATGAGAGACAAAACAAATCTCAAATCAAATTGCTGCTCGCCTTCCCCCTCCGCTCTTTCGTGACCTTCCTTTCGTCTCTCTCTCTCTCTCTCTCTCTGTAACCCTCCCCTTGCTGCTCTCCCAACAACCAGCCACAATGAATTCTGGGAGAACTATTCCTTCTTTCTTCCTCCGTCTCCCCAAGTACCTCCACCACCTCCTACCGGGAGAAAAAAAACAATGTGAACGTTGAGTGCTCTGTCCATAGTTTTGCTGTCCCGCTCTGCCTATCGGTTGCACCAGTTTTTTTTTTTTTTCCTGCTTCCAGACCTCCCCCCCCCTCCCCCCACCTCACTGCGGTACATAAGAAAAGTTTCAGTATGTCAGTGGGAGAAGCTGTCAGAGGAAGGATCCCCACTCCCCTGAAGCAAGCCTAAAAAAAATGAGAGGAGAGTCTGAAGAGTTTGTGAGCACTGACATCGTCTAAAGTTCGTTTCCTGTGGTTTTTTACGGGGAGGTTTCTTATCGGCTCACCGTTCCAGTTGCTAATGTGGTTCAGCGAGCTGTGTCTGTGCATCGATGGGGTCAGGAGAGATTTTTCCACCCATGAACACATATATAGACACCGCCCTCATCCCCTCACCCTCTTTTTTTTTTTTTTTTA